>JAJLRJ010000003.1:57444298-57591798 GCA_024195265.1 Dendrophyllia cribrosa
GCTTATTATCGCGTTCAAAGAACGCAATCCTAATTTCGTGTTGGTTGTCCTGTGGTTTATGTGCCATAAAATTTGAGATTTTTTGGTAGACGGTCTTCCAAATGGCCGCCCCTATTGGTTTTTTCAGGGGCTCATTTCCACCGGAAATTCCTTCGAACGCGTCTCCATAATCTGTGATTACTGCTAGTATAATAATTATTGTATAAATGTACATGTAAATGTATAAGCTTGTATTACTACTATAAATTATTTATGATAACTTTTCTTATTTTATTGTATTTTAAATATTCATTTTTTAGTGGAATACCTGTATGTAAACTAGCTGGTTTGTTATCGTCGTAGCTTTTCAAAGGCGTCTATGATAACATACTCTTTTATAGCTAAGCGTATGACACAATAAACAGTATTGTATTGTATAGAAAACAACCATAACAATAATAATAACAATAACAATAAAAAGGACATGTTTCAGATAGTTTTTCTATAGTGACGTTCATGTATTTGACTCTTTCCTTTATTTGTTGGAGCTCTCTAAGTGATCTAAGCTTCAAGCGAGCAATATTTGAAATAATCGCCCCCCTCGATTAATCGCCTCCCCTCAAATAATCGCCCCCTTTTGGAGTGAAAAAATTGATAATCGCCCCCGGCTATTATTCAAGGAAATACGGTATGCATTATCAATACAGCAATCCAAATATTCAGACTGATGTACCGTATTTTCCGGTGTATAAGTCGAACCCTGAAACCACGAAAATTGGCCCCAAAAATCGACCTCGTCTTATGCACCGGCCAAAACTCAAGAGCTGTTGGTTCATAAGGAAATTAGCATAACAATGACAACCTGAGATTAACATGGAAGTGACATTTATTGCAGTAAAGGAGCAACGATCGATCTTGGTTTCGCTTTCCGAGCAAAATACACGTTCTTACCTTTACAAATGTGAATTCTTCACATTAGGGATTTGTCATTAAAAATATTCGATTTTCCTGCTCAATGCATGCAAGTTTGAGGTTATTTTGTGCTTGAAATCCATGACTACTACTACTTCTGAAGAACATAGGCACGCATTGCGTGCATGAGCTATTTTGAAAATTACCTAAATGATATGAAATGGTGAAAGTAACAAAACAGCGGAAGTTAACTCGCACAAATAACCGCTTGCAGATATACGTTTTTAAAATCCTCCGGCCCGCCCACTACCAAAAAAAATACCGAGATAACCAACTGGGTCCCGTTTCTCGTTTCTCGGCTAGCTTTTTTTCACGGGATTTCCAGAGTTATTTTTTGACGAAACTACGGTCCCAGTGAAATGAGCAACTTGTTTCAGTAATGAGTGTATTAAATTAAATGTCAACCAGAAAAGTCCTGCACATAAATTTGATGCATCCAAATTGAAGGCTTATTATTTCCTGGAAATTTGTATCTAGTCTTTTTTTAAAGGTTTCTTTTATTATTCACAAAAGACACGTGGAAAAGGTTCCTTTGGCCTGGAAGAAGCAAACTAATTAAATTAAATTGTTTTCAACTCCAAACCACAAGCTAATTAAATTAGTGACACGAAAATTCTTTGAACCACCTGTTTCTGTAATGTCAACCAGAAAAGTCTTTCACAGAAACTAAACGCATGAAAAATGAATATAAGTAGTCTCCTAGTAAATTGGAACTAATATTATTTAAACAACTGTTTTTATTCTCCACAAAAAAGTCGTGCAAATAGAAACAGAACTAATTAGATTAAATTGTTTTCGACTCAAAACCTCAAGCTAATTGAATTACTTACACGAACATTGTTGAGGTTAACATTTGGAACCAAACACCTTTTCCTGTAATGTCGACCAGCAGAAACTTAGCGCATCCAAAATGAATTTTGCTTGTTTCCTAGTAAATTGCAACTAATATTTTTTAAACAGGCGTTTTTTAACGCACCATATAAATTAATTACATTACGTTTTCTCGAAAACATGTTGAATTTCATCACGTACCAGTTTCTATAAGGACAAAGTTCAATATTTGCACGTGCACACAACGTGACTGCTCATACAAAATACAGTCGCTTCTCGCTTATAGTAATCGCTTGAGGCATACAATTAATAACCTACACATCAGCTCACATTAATTCAAAGAAAGATAAACGTTTTACATACTGTAAATTGTAGATTAATTGCATTACATGTTCTCTGTTGAACTCCATGCATCACGGACAAGTTTCTATAAGGACAAAGTTCAACATTTTCACGTGCAGACAGCGTGTCTGACAAAAAAAATCCAATTTTAAATAGTAATCTCTTGAAACCCAGGCTTGAAACATACAATTCATGTTCCGCATCATATTATTTGAAATCGGCTTGCCGTTTTTGCAATAAAACTATACTCATACTTCAGTATAAGCTCACCTATGAACGTAACCGCAGTCCACATTTTTTGGACGTCTCATCCCCCGCAGACCATTCTACCATTCATGCATAGGGCACATTATAGGCAGTATTTCTGAATAAATGTCCTTGATATTGCCAGGTTAGCAAGCCAGTCGGGATTAGAGAACAGTTCCCAAGCAACAAATTTTCAAAACTTTACACATTTAGTGTTTGCGGCAACAATCGCGGAGATTCAAGATGGCTGATTTTCAATTCATGTCAAGTGCCCTTCTTTGACCTTCAGTAATACCATTTTAGAAGCGAAAATTTGATTGGCTGACATAGTACACGGTGTACATACTAGAGGCAATCTGATTGGTGTGACATAACCCAAGACATACATACAAACAAACAAACAAACTAACTAACAAACATACTAACATCACAAACCAACCTTTGCGCCTGCTAATGAGCTATTTTTTTCAAAATAGCTCAAAAAACAAATCGCACATCGATCGACAAGACTCTAGAAACTTGGTAACCACACACTTGAAATGAGCACGTGCTTCTAGCTGGGTTACTAAGCATCCAAGATGGCAGCCTGTTCACAGACTAGATCATCTATGGCTTCATGCGTTCATTTTATGGTATTTCTTCATTATAAAAAGCTTCAAAATGACCCACAAACATAACAAAAGAAATTTTAGAGCAGGTATCTTGAGAATTTGGATTCATAGTTGTCAATTTATTAACGAAGTGCATTCGTTTGCATGTTAGTCGGTCAATGCATGTGGTTCATTCGGTTTACTTTGACTTTGGGTCTCGAAGATGCTCTGCAAGAGAGACAAGACTTGTTTTCCTAGAAAATCGTAAAGAATTCTTCATCCTCATACTTGATGCCAAATCAAGAAAATCCTAATTTTTAGGCTCAAAAAGTGGGGTCGACTTATACACCGATTCGACTTATACACCGGAAAATACGGTAAGTCATTTCAGTGGTAACTGAGTAGTTATATAAATTATTTCTTACCAGCACTTTGTTTTTTTTCATTGACTAAACTTGTAGGTCATGGTGACAAAGAGGACCAAAGAATTTGGTAAATTTAGTTCAGTGACAGTATCCACCATTGATGAAGAAGAGGAGGAAATTGAACAAGTAATTAATTGATTCTTGGATAAATGGCCAGTATATGTGTGAAATAAGCAACAACAAAACTTGTTTTATGGACAGTACAATGTGTATCCCTGTGGCTAGGTTTTTTTGCATTTTGTACCCATACATATATATCATATGCAATGAATTGAATTTTGTATATTGCAGACTTCACAGTCCTAATACATGTATGTATACAGTGGAGTCTCTATTGGGACACCTCCACTAAGGGGACAGAAACTTGTGTCCCTGCACAACTCTCATGTAGTTATAATTATTGTATTTTTAATACATTGTATTATGCCTATGAAGGGATACCTCTAATTTTAAGGGGACGGGACACTTTTAATTGTCCCAAATTCTTAATTTTAACCTTCATTAATGGGTACTCAAAGCCCCATTCCAAGTGAAAGAGTAAGTGTAGTGAAAACGTTAGTGGAGTATGCAATGCATACAAGTAACAAACAAATCAGACCTCTTGCAAGGGTCATGTGCAATTTACCTTAAAGTGCATATGAAGTAATTTTTTATTTTGTCTTTTTTTGGAGGCTGTTATGCCTTTATTTCGAAATGATAAAAGAAATTTGTCAGAGAAAAATTTAAGGCCTCTTTTTTGCCGTCCAAAGTAGCACAATTTGCAGAAATCAGTGTCCCGGAGACTGGGAACGAGGTTTCGAAATCCATTGTGTTGATGATGTAGAAAATACTTCGGATTCGTTTCTTCAAAAGAATGCCGCCATGATACTCGTGAGTTGAAGTATTTTCTACGTCACAGCCTTGTAATACAATAGCTTTGGCCGCGTGCTCGATAGAGACACTTTCTGGCGGAAAATGCAAAACTTTCAAGCCGAATAATTTCACAATGGGAAGGATCTTTTCGATGAAACCCACAAATTTAGATAAAGAAAGTAAAGCACTATCAAACCATGGAAATATTTTTTTTACTTCATATGCACTTTAAGGGTCAGGTCTGATATCCCTTATTAATTTTCTTTTGTGCAATGGTGGTACCATTAACCAATTCCAAGACAGTGTACATGTAACTGTATTTCATCAGTTAGTTTTGTTCAAGAAGGCATACAATGTACATAATAATTTAGAGATGCGCATTATTTCATTGTGTGAATGTCAAGTCGCTTGATGCAAGACTTGCTTCTCAAGTGAAGTCACTTGACTTGTATGACAGTACATTTGACTGGTACTGTTCCATGTTACTGATATCCATTTATTGTTATGTTGTAGCATGAAGTAGCATCATCCTATGCCCACAATGCTCAGATCATTGAGAAGCAACTTGAGAGGAAAACAACAGCACAGAAAAGGGCAGTTGTTGATCAGGTAAAATGTTTACTTTTCTTAAAGCTGTTCGCAGTTTTTCTTATTACATTAAAATTATAGATACATGTACATTGTAGGGGTTATTCAACAAAAAGTTGACTACTGCATTTATTTCCCGTGTCTGCCACCAATATCATGATTTTATCTAAAGCTTTAAAATAATCTGTAACTCTACAGATCAGCGTCTGTATTGTTATATTGTCTTACCTTCATTATTTTCAATTACATTACATGTACTTTTCCCTGCCTCGAATAACGTTTTTGCTAATTTGCAGGGCAACTGTATTTAAGTTTATATGTCTAATAAATTTTTGTTTGTTGTTGTTGTTGTACATGTACATTGTAGAGGTTATTCATTACGAAAAGTTGACTACTGCTGGGGGTGTTTTTTTCTGAGTAAATTATGCAATCCTTACTGAATATAATTTATTATACAGTGTACAAGTACAACAATCATCTTTTTCAGTTGTAAACAATGTCACAGCATGGGGATTTGTTTACATGTATTAAAGTAAAAGGAGAAGGCAGTGAAGATTGCTGTTTATATATTTATTTTGTTTGTCTATTTGTTTGTTTATTTATTTATTGAATTTACACCACAGTGACTCATCAACTCATATACTGTATATTTAACTATTTTTTTATTTGTTGCATAGCTTAAACAGGATCCAACAAAGAAAGCAAGAGGCACGCTTATTGATCGAGACTAGCGAACAAGCCAATCACAATCAAAGGTTGCTGGTGGAATATCAAGACCAAGCTGCATTGGTTTTAGTGCCATCAACTCAGATATTTATTTTCATCAGGCAAAATTTGTTCTCTGTAAGAAGTTGGATATGATCCAGAGATTATTACTGTGGTGCTTAGCTACCTGTTATGGCATCAAGTGTAGAAGATATTCGGTGACTCAACTTCTTTTATGCTGCTTTAGAGCCCTCATGTGACACCAGCCAAGCATATGTACAGTATGCTATATTACCTTCATGTGCATTTACGAGATCTACTGGCTGACTGACATAAATACTTTTGCTACCTCCCTAGAAGAACTCTCAGGGAGGAATATTGCTCTATCAATAGCTTTGTATTTGAGAGAGCCCAGAAGCATGCGACAAGGATGTCTTGCTAGGCTTTCTCTCATGGACAAGTCTAGTGTACAGTAGCACAGTTAATTGAATTGATTTTCAACCTTGGGCCTAGGCCCCGACAGTGACCAGGTTTGGACTGTGGAGAATGTGTCTGATAGTTTTCACATCATCCTTTGGTAAAGGGCTAAAAAGACATTGTTCATCCAGATTACCATGCCTCTCATTTCAAACACTGTATAATTATACCAATTTCATTCTGGTATGAAAATCTAGAGAATGTTTGTGGATGAAATCCTGCATGCAAGATGTTTACTGAACTGTGCAATAAAATTAAGCATTACTTCCAATGTAAAAGTATTGTCAAATTTAGTCTACTTTATTAGCCTAGTCCCAGGCATTTCATGCTCATTTTAGGCCTGGGCCCAGTTGTTCGAAAGCCGATTAACACTAACCCAGGATTAAAAGTTAACCGAGAATTTCATTTCTTTGTTTCAAAATGTTCTCAAAAGCTTATTTTATCTACATGTAGAAGTGAAGACAAGTAAAAGTCGAAGCCGAAGGTCAGAAAAACATTTTGAAAAATTTCCACGATTAGTAATTTTGTTGGATTCAAATTTTATACTTATCATTGGTTAACTTGATCGTGCTTCAGGGTAATCGTGCTTTGAACAACCCGGCCCTGGCCCCGGTTGTTCAAAAGGTGGATAGCGCTATCCACTGGATAAATCACTATCCAGTGGATAAGTATTTACAAAATCCATTGTGCTATCACTGGATAGTGATTTATCCGGTGGATAGCGCTATCCACCTTTTGAACAACGGGCCCTGGACTCTACCTTGGGTCATGACGTCACGAATTAGCACAGGCTGTCAGCAACTTGTTCCCAGGACCTTACGTGGACTTTGCACTCGCCCGTGTGTGGAACACTTCCGGACCACGCTGATGCACTTAATAAAAATAAGTACTCTTGAATTAAATTCTCTAATTTTTCGAAACGACCTTTTTGTGGTCCAGGGCCAACAGGTAGTTGCTAAAATGGCAGGTTATTTTATCCACAGGAAACAGTTATTCGCTCTTTGAACAAATTGGGCCAACCCCACTGTTAAAAGGGTGGATAGCACAACCAATTATATTAAATACATTCCAGCAGATAAACATTACAAACCAATTGTGTTATCCACCTTTTAAACAACCAGGGATAGAAGGCTTTCATTCAATGGATTAATTTCACAAAACCATTATAAAGACACTTGTGATTCCTTGACAATTTATAATGATAATTATTCAAATGACTGTCAGTGAACTGAATTAAATCAATTCAAATTAAATATTTTACAGCTTCCATACTCACTTATTGCACACTCAGTTTCTTTGAATGACTGTTGCTTATAATTACCAACTAATCAAACAGTGAATTCACGAGTTTTTGCGGTTCTCTTCAGTGAGTCGAGAATAAGTATGAAAAACACCACTCTAGGAGTGACTCATTCCTTTATAAAAACCTAGCCTTATTCATTAGCTTTCAAGGGGCAATTGTATTGTTTGTGTTACATGTAAATTCCCGAGTTTAAATTTCATCAAAATCCGTCACGAATAGTCAATAATACATTGTAACACTGTATCTCCCCTTGTTGTCTTAACAGTTATCAGCTGGGTTCAATGGGGTTGTTTCCCCTGGCGTAAGTACCTCTGTCAAGTCCGTGTCTCTGTACTGCCTCATACGCTGGCGCTTTCTGTAACCAGTGAACACTGCTATGGCCAGGATTCCCGCCAAAATTGTAGCGCTCACGCTCAGAGTAACAGTGGCCACTTGGGACATGGGCCTGGTTTGGTCCCCAGAGACTAGGGGGTCCGAAGAGTCATCGTCGTCATCACGAGCCGCAAAAGAGGCCAAGGTCCAATCTGCATGAGAATCGTTTTTGTACCAAACTTCGCCATTTACCCCCACCACCATGAGTGTTTTAGTTGCGTTTGGGCTGACTTCCGGGCGGGGATTGTAAGGGGGTCGCTTCACCACTGACCTGGACATTTTAGCCAAAGAATTTGCTTTCACGCAGTAGTTTATTTCACATTCATTATCTACAGCCAGGAGGTGCTGGCTGTAACCTCGCGGGCAGCTTTGTGGGCCTTTAAATGTTCCGGCAGAATCACCCGCAAGGAAGAGCTCAACGGACGGAACTCTTTTTACATTTTTCCCCTGGGGTTTTTGGTACCCCTTGGAATTTTCTTCCCCCTGAGGTTTAGTATGTGGAACAGCGAGAGGGTTCCCCGAAGTACAGCTGAAGAATCCTGCAAACTGCAACGCGAACTGAAAGCCGAGTTCGTAGTCATCGCTCACGCAAACGTGGGAATGCCCCCCGAAAGGCATAGAGTAGAATCGGTGCGGGCAGCTCTGAGATCCGGTCACAGGATTCGATTCGGTTGAGCTGTAAACCCCGCCGAATAACATTCCGTTGTTAGCATCGACTGGTCCCACGGCGGCGCACCAAAAGGTTTGGAAATGCACCATACTGTAATGAAAGATATTTTGGCACGAGGTATGACAGCAGTCCTTCAACAGAAGAAATCCACAGCGGTGGCAGACCTTGCGACAGTGCGTCTGATGATACGATTTCGTAACCGCGGGCATCTCGCCTGATCGGGGTTTTAAAAGTTCCACCGGTTGATATCCCTCGGGGCAAGAGAAATCTCCAGTTAGGGGATTCTTCTGTTGTAAGTTTTCGCACAAGTTCCCCGCGCTGTTGAATCGCGTTTCGTAACACTTTTGGTACACACCCCCAAACGTGAAATTAGTGTTTTCAGCGTGACAACTTCCGTCGTCAACATTGGCCTCGAAGTTAAACCTTGGCGATGAAGCATCAGTACATCCACCCACGGTATTAACTTTGAAATACAAACGAACGGCTCGTTCGACAATTTTCGCCAACCGATAAACTGTTGGCTCGGGTAAACCAGGCAGTGTTGCGGTTGTGACAGCATAATAGAGGGGGTCACCGCTTCTGTCAATAGCCACGAGTTCGTTTGCTAAACCATCTTCCCATTCTTGGACGCTAAAATTTGTTCTGTACGCTGGACCACCATACGTTAGCACGCGCGATGCAGTCTGGCTGCTCTGAAATTTGTTTATGTTCTCCTTGCTTTCATTGTGTCCAAAACCCGCTTTTATATTGAGCGCTTTAAAGAAAGTTACACTGGCCGCCACTTTGATATCGTGTTCAGAAAGGGATTCGTCTTGGATATTACTTTTCCTCACGTGTGACTCTTGAACCAGTGTCGCGCCAGCGTCAACAGACGTTATGATGTGGGTGCCGTATTCTCTGGCCAGTAGCTGAGCGCTGTACCAAGCTTGTTTTGTACGATTGTTCTGCAGCTCGGCCGCGATCTGCATAAGCCTGCTTTTAAACACGGGATGAAGGGCCGATTCGGGATACGTCTTTACCACGTAGAACAGATGTCGCATCTGCACGCGCGACGTGACTGCATTATCTGCAACTTGCTTCTCTTTGTTGTACTTGAAATCCGCGGAGAACGAGCCGCTTGCTACTGAATAAGACGCTTCGAGGTTCACGGAATTTGCCGTGGCACTGGTGTAGGTGTTCCAGTGATCAAAAACCTCGGAGAACATGTCCACTTTGCTGCGTTTGACCGGGATCACGAAAGCGTTATCTGGCAGAAGGTATTTTCTATCCGCGGTGGTTTTACACTGGGAATAATTCGTCGCCAGCACTTGACCCATTTCGAAGTTTCGCAAGTTGTCCCATCCAAATCCAGGCAGAACTTCGAGACGATTCATTTGATCACCGAGAGAAAAACAGTTTTTTGGGTCCCCGACAGGATACGGATTCCACCCTGGCCATGCTTTCGCAATCTTGGCTGATCGTTCCTCAGGGTCATCTTCACAAACTGATTGCGCGGTAAAAAAAGAAATGGCGCAAATAGCGGCTAGTAGCCAGGTCTCCATCTGTTCAGTATCGTTCCAGTTAGTGTTTTTGCGAGGAATGTTTCACAGTAGGATTGCTGCTAGCAATAAAGCTTTGCAAAACACGTCAGAACACAGACAAATATGGATTGTGTGATGTTGAAATGCTGTTGTTGTACAACATTGTTTCTTCAAATCTGTTGGCACACATCTCTCCGTCGCGCACCTCTTCAATTAATTTTGGCCTTCTTGTTTTCTGATTTTCTTCTCTTTTTTCTTTTCTTTTTTGTTTTTGCTTCTGTTTTGTTTTTAATTAAAATTTCTAAATTGATTTTGTTACAATCCACAAGCGTAGTGATTGAAAGGAACTACATTCAGTGATTTACTTCTCATTTCTCACTGCCTATATGGGGCAAACCTTTAGACTTCTGAGGGGGAGGGCGGAGGGGGGTTGGGGGGTGATTAGTCTTGTCTGTGCACGAATTTTGTTCCTTTTAACAGCTGTGTTGCTGAAGAAATCATTTTTACTAAAAACCAAAGCCTTGGGTTCGAATGTATTTTCCAAGAGAGTTGGCTTGCAGGATATTTTTTTTTGTCAAAATCAAAAATCTAATGGTTCGCCCCTAAGTAGCCTGTGCGCATATGCGCAGACAAGCAATAGGGAATAGGAGACGTTTGCGTGCAGGATACTCATAAGATACGGTACGATAAGTTTTTACATGCTTGTTGAATGATTGGAGCAGTAAATAATATTAATACACGGATAGCGCAGTTTAAAGGAAAATCGTCATGCTAAACCCCGGTGCTAAACGGATAAAAAGAAACATAGAATGCACAATCACTGCAACAAACCGTTGAGAATGGCCGGATCTGGGTTTCCAGACCTAGATCAGTATTAATACTTGAAGTACATCGGTTTATCACACAGGCAATGGTATTGACGCAAAAATGAAATAACCGTTGTTGTTGGATCTGCAGCCAAAAGGGTGGAAACAAATTAGACTGCCAGCAGTCCCTCTCTCGGCGATCCGAGTGGCAAGCGAGCGAAAGTAATTCGAACCGAGGGGGCTCTGGGGAAGAGGCGGTTTCCTCTCGGCTCATTCGCTCGCTCCAGTCTCGCCGAGTTTGTTCTCGTGAAAATATAAATTGTAAATAAAAGGACCACTCGACAAATTCGAAATACTGGATCCCTGGGAAGGATCTGATCAGCGAAATTGATTAGAAACAAATAAAATAAAAGCCTGATCGTACAGTAAAGGAATATATATTTTAACCAATTAATTTAAAACAGCATGGCCGTTCTTCATCAAGGTATAACCGTATTAAAAGAAAAACGTTACAAATTTATATTATATAATATTATATTATATTATATTATATTCTATTCTATTCTATTCTATTCTATTATATTATATTATATTATATTATATTATATTATATTATATTATATTATATTATATTATATTATATTATATTACATTATATTATATTATTGTTGACCGAGAGAAAAAAAAGACTGCTTTGCAGGCTATAGGCTGCATCGGTCAATTTTGTCGAGTAACATTGCGTAACCGGTTACGGCAGACGCGCCAGTAGTAGAAAGCAGAAGACAATTTTACTTTCTGTAATTGTCAGCAAGAATTTTGCATTACGAGTTGTTACCAAGCGCTTACCATTTGAATGTAAATGTTAAACAAATGGAATTGAACTATCCCGGTTTAGTTGGAAATGAAGTTGAACATCAGTTCATTCTAACATAATCTTTCTGACAAGAAACCTGAACTAGTTACTGTAGTAATACAAAGCGGTACAGTCTTTTGGTCATTCCGTTAATCTCAAGTTAATCTCTCCAACCGGGATAACCGAGATTTCCCGTTCAAATGGTTAAAGTTTTTCCCATTTTCATTTGTGTTGTGTAGCTACAGGGTTAATACTCTCTATCACTGTTGCTTAGTGCGCATGGGCTTGTGGCTGTTAACTACCCTTTTCACTCGTCACACGAGAATGGTAAATACGCGCAAACGGGAAAATGGTATCTTTTTTATTTCCCCTCAGTCAGAACGGAATAAATGGTCTCTTATTTTTTTTCTAGATATTTCAACGCCTATTTTCTCGCTTGTGTACACACCTGCGGTTCAATTCTCCCTTTACCAACCTTGGGGTAATAGACCTGGTTTGAGTTCCTTCAAGTTATTTTGAAGAAAGCTAAGTTAGTATTATACAAAATACATATATTTTAACGCACTTTAATGCTAAATATTTTACAGCCGACCTGCACTGAGAAAACAATACATGCATTGATTCCGACATCTGTTTCTACTTTGTACCTTCTATCTCATTGTTTATTGCGCTCAACATTTCAATTGAATGTGTTCAAGCATTATGCGTCCTGATGAAGAGCTATATTTTAATTACAAAAGCTTCTCTATGGTACTGTACTGTACAAATAAATCGCAGGCCTCCATATCAATGATACAACTAATGTTACTGAGCGTGTAAATGAATCCCGGTTTGAACATCAATAGACTACAATTGTAGCTCAAAACACGCATTTGTATTATAAATAAAAGACAAAAGATTCCTCCGGTTTACTTTCACTCCAGTAGCGTCTCCTCAGTTATATAGAAACATTGTTTTCTCGTCAAGTCAAATGTATATTAGCAAAATACGTAAAATACTATTAACTTGGATTGTTAACTCATACACACGTGCAATTAAATCGCGTAGAACTTCAGAAAAAAAAAACATGAAACGCGTCACAGTACGCTGCCTGTGCCTGCCCACCGCAGGCATCGACAGCCCTTTAACTTTCTTTCATAAATGTACCACCCCATTCTGCTCTATCAGTGATCTGCAGTGATCAGTTTATCTACATATTCAGAGCAGGCATGATCTTGCTTTTCTTTCATAAAGGCTGATATAGATGACTAATTCCGCAGGTCGCGTTGAAGAAATCTTGCGGCACCACAGCAATAAAGGTTTGTTCTGTTGACTGGTGTTGAGTCAAATCTTCGGGAGCGGTGAGTTGTGTGAAACTTCTCTCGAGGTGTCGTTTCGCACGCGAGCATCGCCTTAGCGAGTGCGCGGTCAATTCCGCCAGTCCACCGTACTTGGCAAAAAATACTTTATGAACATCTGACCAGCTATAGTAAATAGTTCCTCTTTCATTTCGTACCTCACGAACTCCGGAAAAATCTCCCGCAGCTAAATTCCAAACGCGTTGAATTCGTCCAAGAGGCATTTCGCTTACTTTAATCCTCAGGAAGGCTTGCCTGTGATTTCGAATCCACGAGGGAAGGTCAGGCGCACTAGTGTTTAGTATCACCCAAGTCCATAACCAGCCCGGTAAATACCCGTATCTGCCCGAAGAATAAAACCTTTCCGAGAGATAAATCTTTGTCACTGTCCGGGACATTGATACTAACTTATATATTTCGTAAAACGACTTGAACGGTCGCTTTATTCGAAGATCAAGTTGGAAGTCTCTTCGAAGGCGTTCCTTCCATAACGGGTCACTAAGCATAATGCCATCTCGAAGGCGTCGGCAAGTTTGACAAAGTCTCGTCACTGATTTTGCATTCGCGTAAATTGAAATGTAAAGAAGAATTTCGTTGCTTAGACTTGTAAAGTAGCATCGTTTGCTCACGGTTTCTGCGTTCAAAGTTGCTTCGCCATTTTGGATGTTACAGTCCATGTAGAAGTAGAAGAAACTCTACCGCATGAGGTGGCGTGTTTTGGTGAGGCAAACCGCTCGCCTGGTCTTGTTCTTTTCTTTTTAGTGGCAATTTACTTTGTAGATGTCACTAGTTCTAAATTCACTGACGAGCATGTTTTGTTTTTATAATGGGTGACATTAATTAATCTAATGACATTAATTTGTAGTTTTGTTAATTTCAAATTAGCTTATTACCTGACGTGTACAATGTAATTAAGTCTAAACTTTGCTGGGGAAAGCATAACTTGAGTACATGTATACACTGGATTACTGATTTTCACCAAAACAATTGACCTAACTTCAACTGGCTTTTTCATTGCTTACGTTCCTATATAGGAAACTATTTTAGGTCATACCTACAGCTGTAATAAAAACCGAAATATGCTTTTACTGGAAAATCTGTACGCCTTGGCCGAGTGACATGGAGCGATTATTGATTTTGTGATCTGAGTGACTGCGAAGATGCTGTCAGTCAGAGAGATACCGTCATAAAAAAGCTCAGTTTCAGTAAAATTAGTCACTGGAGTACTGAGACCAACTTTACGAGGTGTCCGACTTAAAGAAGTGTTCGCCTTAGAGTAGTGTTTGTTTAGAGAGATGTGTCTATTCTATTTGCTGGCGAGCCTTAGCGAGACAGCACACTATTTGAGAGAAAGGGGTGAAAATTCTCGATTTTTTTGGATGTCAGAATTAGAGACACGAGGCTACGTCACGAATGTCAATTATCAATCAGATAAGTAGACACCTTGCGAAATTCAGGAACAATTATTTAATGACGTATGCTTGACATCATAAATGAATAGTAGTTCGATCTTGAGCGTTAGCGATTAGTTTTCTAATTAAGAATTTGAAATAGAAATAAACATATTGAAAAAATAAAATAAAATGTTTTGAGAAAGTGTCAAGTTAATTTCTAACAATGACGTTTCGGGCTGGGCCCTTCATCAGGTTGATGACCGTTGTTTTGCTTTGAACGCGACTTGTTTTATTTTAATTATCCGGGGTATCCACGCCAACCAGGGTATCCACGCCAACCAGGGTATCCACCCCTGCGATGATTGCACATGAAAAAATATATCAGATCAGAGTTAGAGTAATTTTCCGGAGTTCGAGTTGATTTCCAGCGAGGAAGGCAGGAGATTTATATATGAAAGTCGCTTTCTTTCAAGATAATTAACTTGAAAAGTTACGTAAAAATTGTACGCAATTGACGACGCAATTGACAAGTTCAATTGGGCATGCGCACTGGCCTTCATGTGACGTCACAATCATTTATTGTCGTTGCATGCTGCGGAGGAGTTGAAAGGTATTATGTTTCTGTACTCAGATGCATTCTACCAGTTTCATATCAATATATTAAAACTGTGTTGCTCTTTGACTTATCTCCAAATAAATCTTCCACACGCTTTACACTGCTCACAATTCTTTCACACCCTTCAAATTGCTCACAATTCTTTCACACCCTTCAAATTGCTCACAATTCTTTCACACCCTTCAAATTGCTCACAATTCTTTCACACCCTTCAAATTGCTCACAATTCTTTCACACCCTTCAAATTGCATATGATGCCCGATTTAGGGTGTTAGCTCTATTGTACATTGTACACATTCATTGTATTAGGTAAAATTATGTATTCTAATATATTCTATGGTATTGTATTCTATTGTATTGTCGTTCTTTTGTGCTCTAATATTCTATTGTTTTAACAAAAGAATAAGTGTTACCCCTAAATCGCGCATGGTATATCAAATTGCTCACAATTCTTTCACACCCTTCAAATTGCTCACAATTCTTTCACACCCTTCAAATTGCTCACAATTCTTTCACACCCTTCAAATTGCTCACAATTCTTTCACACCCTTCAAATTGCTCACAATTCTTTCACACCCTTCAAATTGCTCACAATTCTTTCACACCCTTTAAATTGCTCACAATTCCATTCAACTAATATTATTCTCTACGTACTTCCACGTACTTTTACAATATCAAATTAACAGCTTTCCTCTTGCCAGCACTCACTTTCACATTGAAACTTCTAGTCTATTTTCTTTTATTATTATTATAGATCTACATGCAGTAAGTACATTCACTTCGTTGATAGACAAAGATCGCGTGCGCTATGATCTACAGACTGAAGATTTGGTTTTGATACTGATTCATATTTTCGATTAACACGACTTCTTGATTCGTCTGCATTTTGTTTATCGTAGTCTATTTGCTCAAAGAAAACTCGTTCTTGTGGTCTAATTGTTAATGTGGTATTTATCTCGACTACGTCTACTCGCTATTCGGTCATAGAAAACTAGGTTCCATGCGCGCGCCAGCCACTAATGAGCAATGCAATTATGACGCAACTGACGCGCGAATCAGCCGCACAATGTAAACTATAAACGAGAGTTAACTACATGGCTAGTTCTTCTCGGCCCTCCATTAGCGGCGGAGCTCTCATTGCCAAGAAGTTCCGTATCATCGGTCAGATTGGCGAGGGATCCTTTGGTGTTATATACTTAGGAAAGGATACCGAAAGTAGAGAACAGGTGGCGATAAAAGTTGAGTCTCAGCACTCTTTTCAACCAAAGACACTCATGGAAGAAGCTCGTTTGCTCAATGTGTTACATCGCGCTTGTGAAGATGGCAATGCGGTAAGGATATTCTTAACTGACATCAAACAATTATCAAACAGTGATCTTCGAGGTTGTGATACAATTTTTAAAACCTTGATCAAGCGCTTTAGATCTACCACTGAGCTGTCAAGCCTCTGTGAGCCTGGGCAATTGTAATTACAGTAAGTTGCGAAAGTGATAATGCATACAACTACAAATTTACAACTTCATATTTTAAGAACTGCTTTAAAATACTTACACCTCCAATCCGAAAAACACTATCGTTCATTCTTTCAGCCGGATTCCATTTCTATGATTTTGCTCCTCATACAGGCCGTGTTACAGGTCATTTACGCTTAGTATTCCCAGCAAACGGACGGAATCATGCGTATAGCAGGAAATATTACTATTTTTTCGACCGTCTGCACAGTACATTTAGACCATACAAAAGTTCACAAAAACAAATTTTGTCGGTCTAGAATAACTACTATGACTTATCTCCGAATAAAATACAGCTGTTGCATATCAAAAATTGCCCCAGAAATTGATTTGGAAATCAAAATTGCAAAAAAAAAAATACACAAATTTGCATAAGGCGACGCGAGTGAAGATAGAACTATAAAATCCAAGTCTTGTTTTGTTTACATAAAATCGCTTTTCAACCTATGTAATGAATGAAAAAAAAAACACATAACACACAACCCTCTTTCGAAAAATTTTATTTAAAGCTCCATAAGTTTATGTTTAAAAGCAAAACGCATACCATTTATAGCGTATCGAGGCCGAGCTGTCTTCGATGAAATTCAAGAAATCAATACGACTGAATTTGAGCTTGTTTCATAAACATTTCTCGAAAACTAACGAGAACACAAAGAAAAAGTCAATCACATATTGATATCAACATAAATTCCCATCGAAAAATGTAATTTGTTTCACCTTTAAGTCCCTCGACTGTTTGGAAATTCTTTAAATCTCCGCTTCCCAGTTCTTTGGTTCTGAAATCCGAAGAACAAACGTCTCCCAGCATTGCTCCCGCATTGATAAAAACGTCAGTTCCTCGAAGCAAGATTTTATCCCTGAAAGCTCTTCTTTTTCTCCTATAGTGGCTTCTGAGTATCCCTTAATTAGTATCCCTGTCTTGAGTAGCAAACCGCGAAAAAATGCAGGGAAATAACGACTTTAATTTGCAAACAGTTTTCTCCGCTAAACACAGCAAAAGATCCAACCAAAGTGTTTACCGAGCTGACGTGACATCGGCCGTATAGCCGCGCAAAAACCAAAGCCTCCCTTTTGGTTTCAAAATTGCTAAGATCCTGGATGTTGCATGACGTCATACGCGCATGTTTTGTGTCGTCATACGCGCCCGCGAGCTAGCTCTGCGCAACGCTCGGACGCTCGCTCGGACGGACACACATGTACGGACGTGCCCGCGAAACATTCCGCTAGCCATGACCACGAGAAATGACCGGCATAGGTTTGCCTTCGGCCCGCGAGAGACCACTATAAAAAAAGGAGAAACGACCGAAATGAATTTTGGTAGTTGAAGTAAAATGACGCCGTCTTGAAAATCGCCTATTATCGACAGTAACGAAGGTAGCGGACTTAGAATAACTCTGGGAGAGAATGTATTCCCTCAAAAGCAACTCCAATGCAACACTGACTATGGTAGTATATGCTACGTGTCAAGTATCTTACCTTATTTCCTTTCATACTGTTTGAGTTGAAACATCCGGTTGCATGCTAACTATATTCAGTCATTGTGCGGTTTTGATTTCGTCACTGAATGAATCAGTCTCATTTGCATTTCGTTGTAATCAGCCCAACATAACATGACCAAGAATCTCCAAGTATTCCATTCAACAATGAGAGAATCAAATTGCTGTACAATATATTAACAATCGACTGTGATTAATGGGCGCAACTTCAAGAAAGAGTTGAAAAAGTATATATATAGTATACATATATATAGATCATTTGCGAAGATGAGTTTGCAAATTTGGGGATCACCAAAGTGACAATGAGCCAGGCAAATTGTTATTGTTTTTGTATGAAATAATACAGTTTCGATATTTTATAATGATAAATAATCACCAAGAAAGCAAAGGCCAGTTGGAATAATTTTTAAATCATTTAGCCTAAAAATAGAAAATGCGGACCGTCATGTAGGAAACTGGTATTTGGTTCTAAAAGGACAATATTTTGTCCTTCGGCTTGTTATCCGTTTCCTATCGCTCGCTCAGTATTTTTTTGAAAGAAGAACATGAACAAAAAGACAATTATTAGAAGTGCAAGAGTCCAGATCATATCTTCTCCATCATTACTTTGGAATCAAAACTTAGGCATTGACGGCTGTGATGGCTGCACACTGTTTCACTTGAACTCTTTCTTGGTCCTCAAAACGTGGCGCATGTATTTGTAAACCCCTTATTTACAAGTTTCAGTAGTCTTCTTTCTGTAACATTATTGCCTGAGCAAAAGAATGAACTACAAAGTACTAGGTAACAATGTCAAAACCGAATGAAATTCCCGTGAATACCTTATGAGAGTACGTCTCATGCATGTATGAACCTCGGCCGGTGATAGGCCTATAAATGTGCTGTTAAGGTGGGGTTTCTTTGATCAAGTTATATCATCAAAGTTTACGTTTGTAGTTTGTTTACACATACAGTCGAATCTCCATATGCGACCATCTCTTCTAAGCGACTAATTTTCGAAACTACGAAATTCCAGTCAAATCACTATAATCGAAACCTCTCGTAAGCGACTTCTTCTCGTCAGCGGCCGCGACCACTTTCAACGCTGAATTTGAATTTTTCTCTTGTTTTTAACCTCTGTTAAGCGATTACTCGCCCATATTATGACATCACTACAGACGCAAATTAAATCATGTGTTACACTACAAGTCTACTATTAAAAACGCTATTTGTTTTTTGCATCACAACTTCAATATTTTAAAAATTTCCCGTATGAGGGCCGTACTCATTTTCGCGAGCGGGGCCGGAAAAAGCCGTACGGCCCTACTATAAAAGCGTACGGCCTTGCGAGTTAAAATTTCAAGCAATTTTGTCTTCAAATTGGTTATGTGATAAAATACTTATTGACTAAGTTAGATCGGGCCGGATGGGAAAATATTTGGCTCTCAGTTAAGACGCACGGACCTCGCTGCGCTCGGTCCGTACGCCATGACCTCGAGCCAAATATTTTCCCATCCGGACCTCCCACTTAGTCAATAAGTACATAATATTTCGCGCTAATAGGTGCCTTTTACATTGAAATTACTTCAAGTTCATGCAATTTAAAGTACAGACACCGTGTGATCTGACCTCCCGTAAGTACAGACCCCGTGTGGTCTGACCTCCCGTAAGCGACCACCTTGACTTTGCATTTTTGGGTGCACGTGGTCGCTTGCGGGAAGTTCGACCGTAAAACATTCTGATCGTGCACTTGACTGGATCCCAGGGACGTAGCCAGGACTTTTTCAGAAGTACGCACAATCACTATTTTCAAACACCCCCTACCTCCCCAACTCGAAAGTCCCAAATCTTTCTTTTTTTTCGACTTTTTCAGGTATGCACATGCGTACGTGCGTACAGGTAGCTACGTCCCTGGATCCTACTGTTTTCAAACCTCGATGTACTTTAAAAATGGGAAATCATTCCTGCTCTGCAACCTCTGCTATTAAAACAAGTGAGATATAGTGTTTCTTTAATCGTGTTTTAATACAGAAACGTACAACCGAAAGAAAATCTTGACAATATGCATATTTATGTTTTTGCAAATTTTATTTTTTGCATTGTTAGTATTTTACTCAAAGAAATTAGCTTCACAAGCTACACTTAAATTCGAGTTAAAATAAAGTATATGTATTATGTATGAATATGCATGACTAGCTCATGTCTCGAAACGAAACTGTTCGTTTGTGAGTACGATGGATGCGGCGCTTTTGAAGTTCTTTGATCTAAAATAGGACATGTTCTATTTTCGTCAATGAAGTCCGTCAGTGTTTAATTTGACTTGATAATGTGAACCGGCCGAGGCAACGCAACGCAACACAACGCTGACGAAAGCATTGCGAGACAAGTTGCAACTTAGAACGTTAGGGCCGATTTACACGGTACAACTTTGTCGCATGCGACACGCTTAAAACATGCTTACGACATGCTTACAACACAAATTACTCCGTGTAAATAAGTTCAAGTGATGCCGTAAGCATGCCGTAATTATAAGCTTGTCGCATGCAACAAAGTTGTACCGTGTAAATCGGCCCTTACGAAGGTAAAGAAGTGTTCAACTTTTTCTGAAACTTGCATCGCAATTTTTCGTTGCGAGACAAGTTGCAAGTTGCACGCGCAATTTCATCTGCAACTTGTCTCGCAACAGCTCTCGTCAGCGTTGCGTTGCAAGTTGCAGAAAAAAATGCCTCGTGTAACAGCGAACCGGTTATGATCAGTTACTCCTGTAGCTAAACTACATATACCGTTGATAAATTACTAATATGCTAGAAAGTATTCCAACGTGTTCTAAATAGGATAAAACAGAGTCAGGGTAGATTACGAAAAAATATTTCAAGAAATAAATTTTAAAAACAATGTATCGAAGTTGTATTTACACGTCAGCTTTCCGTTGAATTTTTTCTGCAACTGTATGTGACAATCTTATGGTTGTACCAGGCAGTTTCCAATCGAATGATTCGTTGAGAGAAGAACAGCAAAAAGCGTTTGAATGTTTTCCTTTTCGTCTAGAAATTAATATGTCATTATGAATGTTCATATTATTTCTCCGTTGAAAAATTGCGTAAATATCTACACTTTCTTAACTCCTTCCAGTCAGCGTCAACGGGACAAGTTTCCTCGTAGATACTTTCTTCAGCACTCTTTTTACCCCCTTTCCAGCGCCTGTTTGTGTCTTCGTTCATTTTGTTCACCCCCGTTTTCCTCTGAGTCGTAGCATATATATCTGGAAGTGACACGTTCGAGCCAGAGAACGTGCTACTTCTAGAACGAGAAGAGAATGGACGTTCATCGGGTAACGGAAGGGACGAAGCGGACAAAAGTTGCTGTTGTTTGTTGCTGTCAATATATTTTCTTCTTAACTTGGGAGTCAATTCCTCTACTAAACTTGACTGCCGTCGTAAAATGTGCTCCTTTTTCTTAAGGAATAACCTTTGTTCTGAGTTCCTTTCCTTCTGGATCTGTCGGGTTTCTTTGTTAAACGTCGCAGCGTCGATCGCATTTCGCACAAGCAGTGTTTTTGCGCTGTTTTTCGATAAAAGAGTCAGTGGTTCATCCTTGCTCGGTTTCATTTTGTTTCGTTTATGAAGGACAGGAAAATTTTACAGCACTTATATTTAAACGACGGTAACATCGTAAAAATCTTTTGTCACTATTGTATTATATTATGTTATCCATTGTGTGTTTTGTGACGTACAAGATGTCCAATTTTCTAAAAGTGATTTATAACAGCCCGGGGCTAAACTTTCTTATGTCACGAAATTTTTATCAATTTCAATTTTTCCATGTTTTCGAATGATATGTATATAGTAAATAAAATAAAATGAAATGAAAAGGAAATTAAATAGATAAACAAAATTAAAGATCGATATTGTTAAGAAACAGTTATTTCAGTTTCGCAGAAGTATTTTGCGTATTAATGTGTCTATTGAAACACCAATATCGATAGCTGTTTAAACGAATAAAAGACAATTGTTAAACAATTGCAATAAACAAACTGGATCGTTGCAGGAGATAATATCCATTCAAAGCACAATATAAATGGTTCAGCCTTGTATCTTGTGATGATTCAGTAGCAGTCTTGTTAGAAGTCGTTATGTAATCATGAGAATGTATTATATAGCTCTTTCGAAATTCGAAATAGGTATTGCAAAGATACCAGAACTTAAAGCCAGTCCTGGGAAACGAACTCACCGCAATAATTTCGTGGTGTAACAAAAGAGACCACAAGTGTTTAGCACGTAATCAAATCTTACAAACTAAGCATACGTCAAGTTATGACATTACATTTCGCACCTTGCACTTTGCACTGAAACTGTATGTTCATTAGGATTTTGCAAGTAAATCATGTAGATGTAGATGTAGATGTAGACATTCGCGGTTGCAGGTCTTATAGTCCTTAAACGCCCTCCCCTCCCCACCCCCCACCCCCCCCCCCCCCCCCCCCCCCCCCTTCGCCATTTCCAACTTGATGCTAGCAGTTTTCCAGCAGTTACAGGATTTGCAGTACTTAATGAAGCACCTTTTCCCCACCCCTCCATTTCCAATTGGATGCTAATCAGTGTCCCAGCAATTTTGCGGCAGCAATAACAAAATTGGAAAGGAGATTTAACGAAGCTAACTTCGTGAAATTGTTTGGAAAATGTAATAAACTCTTACAAATAATAACAAGTCAGACAGTTAATTTTCAGCTTTTGCAAGTCTGATTTTCCAACCAAAGCGGCACAAAATTATTTTGAGTTTAGACAATAGATAATAATTGGACTGACTGTCCAATTATTATCTCGTGGTTTAGACTACTGAGCATGCTCGTGCATATTTTCGACCAATAAAATGGCTATAAAATCTCTTAAATCAAAGAAACAAACATAAAGGTAAACTGTTTTATAAGCTTTGCCATTGAATAAACGTACATGCAGTAAAAAAGTCAATCATGAAAAAAAAAATAACAATAATAAACGTAAGAGTGATCTAAAAAAGGCAATGACAGGAGATGCTGTACTCAGAAAACCTTACTGTTATTGTAACGTATTTGAGATTTCGATTTATAGGCCTTGGCGCTTATGGTATCAAGCTAATTTGCATTTCACATTTGACTGGTTTTTATTGCCAATCAAAAAGTGGGCCAACACTTATCAGAGGAATGAGATCATGAGGAACATAAACGTGTTTCTGTGCGCTCAGTTATGCCACAGACGGCAGGCGGACATGTAGAAAGTCTTACTTTATTTTGCCGCGTGTAGTTTATGATAACTGGTTAAATTGCAAGAAACCGTATACGAGAATCCCGCTGCTTGTACGCTGGATCCTTGAGGATCTGCTTCAGCCAAAATAAATTGAATATAAAACTTTAAAGCAAAGCTGAAAACAGCGTATATTTTGTTGAGTACAATATTTCAGCTGGCCAGACTGAAGAACGCTGGTCTGGCCAGCTGAAATATTGTACTCAACAAAATATACGCTGTTTTCAGCTTTGCTTTAAAGTTTTGTTTTTATGGTCTTTTCAGTCATGATACGAATTGCTGCCTTCGGAATAAATTATGCTTTGAATAATAATAAATAATAAAATAAATTTATATTGCGCGTTGATATTTCAATATGTTCACACGCGCATTACATTATTTTTGTTTAACTAACTAAAAATCTATATTGACAAGATAAAAATTTACAAGATAAAAGTTATAAGATAAAAATTAACAAATTAAAAAATCTAAATTTTAAAACCATCAACAAATTACTATCGAATCAGAACGAAAAGTAGTTAATAAAAAATTAATTATTAAAAGCTAGCGTAAAAAGGTGCTTGTGATAGAGCAAATGGATGTTGGCAGATTATTTCAAATGTTTGGCGCGGCCGACTGAAATGCTCTATCACCAAGCGTAGGAAAGGAATTGCCACTTGGTCTCGTGTGATTCCTAACTATTATAAGATTCATAAGATATTCTGGAGCTAAAACATTGAGACATTTAAAAGTTAATAATGAAATTTTAAAATAAATACGATACTTAATCGCGGCCGGAAGCCAATGAAGATAATTCAGCAGCGGTGTTGCATGGCTTAATCTAGGTGCGCCAGTCACAAGTCGAGCCGCAGCGTTTTGAACACGTTGAATTTTAACAATATGTGAGGCTGGAAGACCATATAGTAAACTATTACAGTAATCAATCTTACATATACTGGTAATAAACGCATTTACTAAACACTCAGTATCATGGCGCGTTAAGTACCTGATTCTGCGATGTTATACAAGTGAAAAAACGCGGACTTACATGTTTTATTCAGTATATGACACAGCATGCTTAGTTTAGAATCGAACCACGATCCAAGTTCCTAACGACTGAAGGTGGATTAATGCGGGAGTCACCGACACACAAGTGATCGATCTTAACTTTCTCAAGCTGTTGCCTTGTGCCAATTAGAATGAACGCAGTCTTATCAGGATTTAGTTTAAGCTTGTCCGACAGCATCCATCGACGTACATCAGCGATGCAGTGTTCCATAGCTTGCACGGCAACAGCTTCGTCAGAGGTACTTTCAGGTTTAAAGGCCAGATAAAGTTGGGTGTCATCGGCATAACAGTGGACACGGGGAAGATGAGTTTCGATAATCTTGAAAAGCTCACTAGCATAAATAGTAAAAAGGAGAGGACCAAGACATAATCCTTGAGGAACACCAAAATCAAGGTTGAACTTCTTGGAAAGGATACCATTTATAGAGACTCGCTGCGATCGGTCAGAAAGATACGAAGAGAACCAGGTCAAAACAGTTCCAAATAATCTAAATCAGTCTTCATGGAAACGGTCAAGACGAATGGCGTGATCAACGGCATCGAAGGCCGCGCTGAGGTCAAGCAGCACTAGCAGCGTCACTTGTTGGTTGTTCATACTCCATCAATAAATCGTTTTTAACTTTATGCAGCGCTGTTTCTGTGCTATGGTGTTGGCGATACGCTGATTAGAGTACCGGAAAAAGTCGATTCGTGACCAAGTGCGAGTGGGTTTGATCGACCACTGCTTTTTCAATCACCTCACTAACAAATGATAAATTGCTGACATGCCAAAAATTCTTGAATAATAAATCCAAGCCCAGCTTTTTTAACAGAGGATTGACGTCAGCTTCCTTCCACTTGTCAGGAGAAACTCCAGATGATAAAGAGCTGTTAATTATAGCAGTCAAGACCTGCGATAGTTCATATAAAGCATTTTTTTTCACAATACTTGTCGGAGCAGGATCCAGGGGCGGGTCCAGGGGACACGACTTTGATAGTACAGAGAGAACAAGTTTCCTCACAGAGTCAGCATCAAGGGGCTTAAAGTCTGCAAACAATGACGGATGACAATCAGCAACAGATCGACAAATTGCCCGCACACCGAACAGACATACTTTCAACAGAGTCCAAATCAACACGTACATCCCTTATTTTCTTCACAAAGAACGATCCAATGTCATTTGCGAGAGCTAACTTGTCGATATGAGGGGGAAAGGGCGTGTCATTTGCCTGATTGAGAACGCGAGACCTAACAGCAAACATTTTTGAACGGAGAGGTGCATGTTTCTCAAGAATGTCTGCTAAAGTGGTGTTTTAACAACTAACCAGACCATCAAGGTTGTCCGGGAGGCCATGACATAACCCAGAGGAGTGCAGATCGTTCTTAAGAAGCTTGATGTTATGTTTGTAAACCTTCAAAGTTTTGTTTACTTTCTCTTTTGCGATCTTAAGAACTACCGTTTTTCCCAACATCGCTTCATGTGCAATTTTTGAGTCATTTTCGATTTTAATCGCTTTTGCAAAAATCTGAGAAAAGGCTCGATGGATTTTTTTAAAACGTTCACTGCGCATGCTTACCGATGTGCAAAATATTATCTGAAAGTTTCATTGACATTGATTTATTGGAACGTCTTAAATTTAAAGGTGAAGACGACGTACGAACCGGCCGAAAAAATTGCAAAATATATACCATATTTTAAGATGTCTATGTGGGATTTTAATGCGAAATCTTAAACGCGCTAAATTTCACTTTTACTGATTTCGAGGTTTCTTGTTTATCGTCGTCATGGTAATATCGATTTTACCAGAAAACATATCTTGCCAAACTTCAATTCAAAACCAGTTAGTGGTGAGAATTTCACGTTGATCTGACTTGGAGAAGACCGCTTAAAAGCCGATTGAAAAATGTAGGTATGGTCTCCAGAAAACTGTATCGAAACACCTTAAATGGCTCAAGATTAAGTAATGTTTAAAACACGAACAGCAGTGTTTTATCAAGTTTAAAAATTCGAGCGCGAAGCGCGAGAATTTTTAGACTTGATAAAACACGTGCTGTGAGTGTTTTGAACGGCTTCAAATACGAACCGCCAAAAGCGTGTCCCTACGGAGATCAAACAAATGTGCTTTTTGTGCAAAGAGGATATTAGCATACGAGAAAAACAAGTAGACTGATTAGCATACAGCACATGTGCCACACTGGCTTCGACGAGGTGACCATGGCTTCCCGGCAACTGTCGAAAGTTTTGGGATTTTAAAGTTCTGAGGAAAAAAACAATAATCCATGAAAAATGCTATACCAAAGTTGACAGGTACGGTGGATAATATGTCTAACAATTTTTATTCATTGGCATTGAACGAGTAGAAATAAGCAGCTAGCATCTCTGAACCACTCGCTTTCCTACCAATTTACACGTGGGCGCTGGTGTCATTCAAATAACGGCTTACTTGCTAAACTGTTGGTTGCTTATTATGTTGGAGAAGATTCCATATATAATGGCAAAAGGCTACATATCGTAAAACAGTACTGAAAAAAAAATTTAAAGTCACCATTTGTTGTACTAAGAATCCTGAATAATTACTACCAACATTAGTATTTTTAAAAAAGGATTACTAATAAGGAAAAGAAACCTATTGTCTTTTACCTTTATTAATATTCTTTATATAAAGAATACTAATGAGGTAAAAAACAATCAGCCCCGCACTCCCCTTGGGACTGAAATCAAATCCGCCACCAGGCTTTTCAGAATGACCATGGATTACCAGGTATAAAGGTCCATGCACGTGATGGATTTACGTCGTGTGATAGACTAATATGCTTATGAATTATTAATGAGTGTTTAACAAGCCTTTAACTTTCGGGAAAAACACTTTCTTAGAGCTAAAAGCTGCCTTGCCCAGGTTCAGATCACACAAAATTGTAGAGTGGTCAGAAAGGAAGCAATCAGTAAGAGGGGACTCTTGATGATAGTGTCCATCTTGCGGGTAATGATCAAGTCTAGTGTATGTCCAGATACCTGCGTAGGAGAATGCACATGCTGGACTAGGTCCATAGAATTTAGCAAATCTGCAAACATAGCAGCATTAGGATCGTCAGAATCATTCACGTGAAAGTTAAAATCACTAGAAATTAGTATAGGCTCGGTGTACATGACAAGTGTCATGACATATAACTACACTGATTTCTATGAGGTCTCTTATCAAGTAATTTAATTTCTGAGAGACTGCCGTGATTTTCGCATTTTTGCCTCAGAAAAACACAATATAATTATAGATTAAAGCATGTTGCCGCGTGTCGGTATTATTGCTTGCTACTATTAGTACAGTCAGCTCTTTAGCGACCACCCTTGATGCAGGAAAAAGTGGTCGCTAAAGGGAGGTGGTCTCTTAAGAGAAAAACCAATTTGAAACAGTATTTGACTGAGCAACAAAACGGTTATTAACAAAGTGGTCGCTTACGGGAAGTGGTCGCTTAAGAGAGTGATCGTTAAGAGAGAGTTGACTGTACTAAATTGCAACTGTTTGTACCTGTAAATCGGAAATCTCTATTTGAATTTCAGGATGGCTTCCCCCGAGTACTTTGGTCCGGACAAGAGGCCAATAACAACATTTTGGTCATGGAGCTGCTCGGAGCCAACTTAGATCAACTGCTACAAAAGGGATTGGGCAAGTTTGGTTTAAAGACCGTGATACAGTTAGCTGACCAGATGATTTCCAGGATAAAATTTGTTCATGACAACGACTATTTGCATCGTGACATTAAGCCTGAGAACTTTCTGATGGGTAGACGCGACAAAGCGAATAAGGTAGGAATAATAAGTGGTTTGCACGTCTTAAGGAATCGAGAGACTAGACCAATTGTTATCGATAACTTTTTAGTTCTCCATCATAAAAAGTTGTCGATAAGAAAAAAATCCAGTCTGCGAAGCAAGTTATCGATAACAAACTTTATGTACAACCAAACAGTTTTCTTTTTCAAAAGAAAAACTACTTTAGGTATCGATAACAAACGCGGCAGTTTTATCGTCGCAGTTTTTTTCGAATCTGTGAGACAGTTGTCGAGAACTAAGTCATGTTTGCAAACAGATGAGCACATGTGTAGGCGCGGCTAGCATTGGAAACGAAGTTGACTTGCGCAGTGAACGTTAGTTTACACCCCTTTCGCAAAAAAAGGTAATTATCGACAATTTTGGCGTCCAGTGTGTGGATCGACTCATTTTAGTCGAATACACATAGTTGTCGCCAACTATCTCCCTAGTCTGTCGAGACCCTAGATGCCTTATGAAGCTTTATACATTGATCTAAAGTTTACAAACTCTTCTCATAATTCAGGTGCTTTGTTTCGATGTCCGCATTCCATACTTTAGCTTCCAATTTTACGCTATGACCACTTTCTGTGTAAATAAATCAGGGAAACCCAACGAGGAATGTTTAGGGAAAACGCTTGGAAAAACCTTAAATTTCGAAAAGTTAAGGTGGCTCTGAACCCCATGTACAGAATTTTTTTAAACTTTGCCAAAAGTTGCATCTTATAATGCTGATCAAAATTCGACAATAAAAATTGGGGTTTACCGAGTCATTGTTGAGTTATTAACACTTAAAGCTAAAATATACTGTTGCTATAGTAACATATTGTGTCACAAAAATGATAACAACGTGTTCACCAATCATTGGGCATTCGTTTGATATCATGATTGTAGCATCAACTGATAAAGAGTGGTTTTAATGACCCATCAAAATCTAAGTCTTGGAAAGTGCTGGAAACTGTTGGGAGCCACCTTAAAGTGTATATGACAGTGATTTTTTTATTTGCTTGATCAAATCTACATGATGTTCTGATAAGAAAATGGAAAAAAAATTTCGATATCGATTTTCCTTCTCCGCGTTTTGGCCGTCTAAAAACGTGAAATTTCACTTCCGGTGTGTTACAAAACCGCGCAAGAAGAAAGACTGGAAATAGTCCGCTGTGACGTCAAACAAGAATGCCAGTGTCGCGATTTCTCCGTTCCTCCGTTTTTTGGTGCGTGTTGCTACAACCATAGACAACACACTTTAATAGAACCATGTTTCTTCCTCAGAGCGCATAAAAAAATGTGAGGAAATGAGAAACCTCGACACCGGCATTCCTGTATTGACGTCACAGCGGACTATTTCCAGCCTTTCTTCTTGCGCGGTTTTATAACACACCGGAAGTGAAATTTCACGTTTTTAGACGGCTACAACGCAGAGAAGAAAAATCGATATCGAAATTTTTTTTTCCATTTTCTTATCAGAACATCATGTAGATTCGATCAAGCAAATAAAAAAATCACTGTCGTATACACTTTAAGGTAACTATGCGAAAGCTAATGCAGTTTGAACTTAACATATATAGATAGGCTGAGCCTAACAGCGTCGCTCTGTGAATAAGCTTAATTAAGGTGAAACTTAACTAAGGTGAAAGGTCGGAAGCACAAGAATTAAGATTGAGGAAGGCTATTTTTCACTTTTACATATTTGTCCAATACTCTGAAACATTTATGCATAGCATTATACTGTATTGTGCCATTCTAGAATGCATTGTTAAACTATTGTTATGGTCATATAATACAATAAAATGCTATGCATAAATTTGTCAGAGTATTGGACAACCCTCCACTTTTAGCAATTCTTAAAAACAGTATTACGCGACCGTCTGCACAGTACATTTTTATAGACCGTACAAAAGTTCACAAAAACAACGTTTTCTCCGTCTAGAATAACTAGTACGACTACTTTCCGAATAAAATACACTTGTTGCTTGCTAAAAATTGCCCGAGAAACTGATTTGAAAATGAAAATTGCAAAAATACAAACATATTTGCATAAGGCGATGCGAGTGAAGATAGAACTGTACTGTGAAATCAAAGTCTTGTTTTGTTTACATAAAATCGCTTTTCAATCTATCTAATGAATGAACAAACACATAAAAATGGACAACACAATCTTCTTTCGAAAAAAATTATTCAAATCTCCATTAGTTTACGTTTAAAAGCAAAACGCGTACCATTTAAGCTTATAGCTTATCGAGTTCAAGCTTTCTTCGATGAAATTCAAGAAATCGATACAACTGAATTTAAGCACGGTTTAAAATCAATTCTCCAAAACTAACAATAACACAAAGAAAAAGTCACTCACACATTGACATCAACATAAATTCTCATCGAAAAATGTAATCTGTTTTACCTTTTAGTCCCTCGCTTGCATGGAAATTCAAATCTCCGCTTCTGGTTCTGAAATCCGTAAAAAACAAACATCTCCCGCATTGATAAAAACGTATTAAATACATGAAGTTCCTCGAAGCAAGATTTTATCACTGAAAGCTCGTCTTTTTCCACTAAAGCGGCTTCTGAGTATCCCTTAATTAGTATCCTTTTCTTGAGTAGCAAACCGCGAAATATTCAGGGAAATAACGCCTTTAATTTAAACCAGAAGCTCATAACAGAGAAGCGATTAACTCGTTTCCGATGCTGGGGATTTTTAGAAAACGCGGGGAGCCAATCAGAATTTACTTCCTAATATGGAGTTCTAAAAGAAGCCTACTTCCACGCGAAACGCGCGCTCCTACAACACTTGCAGGAAAAGCTTGTATCTTGTTTCATACAAGCTACTACAAAGGTCAATAATTGCACTTTGCAGTTCTGAGACTCGACCAAAATGTCAACTTTATACTATTCAAACGGCCCTTGACTCCCTTTGGAGAAAGGAAGGCCGATTATGCCGAACTGGAGGAAGCGGAGAAAAGGAGAAATTGTATCAACCGTGGAAAAACTTTACCGGCAGAGCGAAAAAATTCCCATTTAGATTGCTTGCCGTCTCAGGTTTAACTTAATACTCCACAGCGATTTGTGTCAACAGCAACATACCAGCAATCAAAATCAGTTAATGAATGAAGCACGGTGAAATGATAAAAACACAGAGTTCAAAACTTTAGGACACCTGCATCAAAGAAAGATGAAAATGAATCAAATAAAGATGCACACAACATGTAGGTTTCTCCAAATCACTTTTATTTAAAAACAAAGACAAATAGACTCAAATACAATGTAGTTGAATGAGAGACAGCCAGTTTATCACAGTTAAAATTACTCATAACAAGTAACTCGAAACAGCTCATGATAGCTTCTGCTTGAAAACAATTAAGCTTAAGCTTAGATACGAAAACTTCGAAATTCCTCAAGACAACCGAAGTTTAGTTTTGTCGAAATCATGAAAACGTACTCCGTGAGTTCAGAACCTAAGCGATGCCACATTTACAAAACAAAAAATTAATGCAACTCAGTTTTGAAAATAGTACGTTAAATTATTTCTCAAGATACAAATGATCAGAACTTTCTCATACGAAATCATAAGCTTAAATTCGGAAAACAAGTAGGCTCGAGAGCTAAATAAACATGTTTGAAACGTACTGATTTGGTATGCTCATTTCCTCTCAAAAATCGCTTTGAAAAACAATTATAGTAAGCTTATATACAAAGAAAAACCATGGTACATGTAAGGATGGGTTGACAAAGTCGGTCAAAGTTTTAAAAAGTGTTGGCTGTTTAAAATACAGCGAACTCGAGCGAACTGAATATTTATAAATACCGCGCCGCCGTTCATATTTCAAAATCTATACAACAAATTTTATTCCAACCGATCTGGGAAGAAAAACCCTAAGCTCAAGTCAGACACGAATTATTGTATGTTTGAGCGATAAATTATAAGCGAAAAGGAGAGTAAAAACACTTTTGTTTTCAAAATAAAACAAAAAAACATATGGCATGCGTACTGAATCATGAGCTTCCGTACGCTTCAATCTCTTTGTGAAGTTAAAAACAATTCGTCATATTTTGTTACTACCATAAAAACCTGACTTAAACAATCTTTCTAATTTGAAACTACATTTGAATAAGTAAAATACATTACCATATTGCACATGAAATTCCTTAAAGAGCCATTTTTGTGGTGATTTGGTAGAGATGAAACAAGGCTTGAAAAAACCTGAGTTGTCCAGATTTCGCGGTGTTGAACTTTTTTTCGTTCCTTACTCCGTTGTCATCTTCTTAGAACTACTAAAATATTCAATACTTTTTCCTCTTCAGTTTTGAGCCTCAAAATGTGATTTGGTAGCGACGAAAATAGCCCTGAAAGTAAGCTGTCCATATTTCGCGAAGCGCTTGTAGTTTCCTCGAAGTTTTCTTGCCGATTTGAGCGGCCGCGGGTACGCGCGTGGAGCTGAAAACCTCCTTCCATATAAGGGCAAAAATTCAATCCGCGATTCTGATTGGTCGGTTGGGAATTCTAATAATCCCCAGCATAGTTCTGAACATATAGGGGGAAGTTGCACGCTTCTACGTGATAAGCTTCTGATTTAAACGATTTCTCCGCTTAGTAAATTCACAGCAAAACATCAAAGCGTTTTTCCAGCTGACGTGACATTCGGCCGTGTAATCGCGCGAAAAACAAAGCCTCGCTTTGGTTTCAACATGACGTCGTACGCGCATGTTTTGCGACGTCATACGCGCCCGCGAGCTAGTCCTGCGCGACGGCGGCGGGCACACGCGCGCCCGCGAAACATTCCGCTAGCCATGACCATGAAAAATGACGGGCATAGATTCTATGCAGGGGGGGTTGGAAGCCTATCCCATGATGCAACGCGAATGAAAGATATATACGAAATTCGTCTGATCACGTGACCTGGCATTTGCTTCTGGTCGTCGAAGCGATCACGACCGCGGAGCTGCTGTTCTTCATGCTTTTTACAGTCTTCGAACTACCATTTCGCCTTTTATCGGTTAGTAACACAACAGAACTATGCTGTGAAATCAAAAGCTGTCGGAAAAGGCAATGTTTTTCATGTCATCTCGTTTTAAAAAGTCTTAAGGAAACCAGAAGGACAAGAAATCAACTTTTGCAAGCTAAGTGTGGGCATTTGTTTGACATTTCGTCTGAGCATTTGGTTACAAGGTAAGTTAAGGTTATTTGTGCTCCACCCAGGGTATACAAAATGTAATATTACATTTGTATAACTGCAATTGCTGTAATTGATTAATTTAAAAGCCTAAGGCTTTGATTCAGTTTAAGCAGACAATACAATAGGTTGTAGAGGAGAGGTTTCGATAATGTGGCACATGGGACAAAACGAGACAAGTTACAGTTCAGTAAAAACAGACAGTTAAACATAGTGATTTTATTTCCCTGTATGCTAAGCGATAAAAAGATGGTGCCACTGAACATAAAGTAGAGTTAATTAAAAATACATAGGGGTAGGAGTGTGGTTTATTAGGTCCATGTCAACAAAGAGAAACAGGACAAGAATAACAAGGATGAGACAATAGTTCAATAAAGGAGACGGCTGCAATCAGATTGATTTTGATCACATTTATTTAGAGTGAAAATTTTGTGAAAGTGGTAATGCTAAATAGAAAACCTCAAGTACACCATATATGATATTGAATTATACACTAATAACAATAATCTCCATTGGGAATGCTTTTTCCATAACTCATTAAAAGTCTTCTTTGTTAATGAAACACTGCAGAATTTAGATGTAGCCTCTTGAAAAGTATTCATCAACACAAGGAAAAGAGGATGCAATCCATGTTGGTGTAAACAGATTGGTTTTCTCATCCTTCAAGCGTTTGATTGAGTTGAAAGGCTAAAATATAAATATTGTGTCTTGAAAATGATACTAGTGTGAGCACCCCATAACTATTCATTTACAGAGTAGAGAAGAAATTAACTATTCTGGTGTAGATTTTAATTTTTACAATTATTGTTATAATAGTACTTTTAATACTCTCATTGTAGGATTTAATTTGAATTTAGTAGTTTTTTTTTTATAGATAATGTAGCATTTTAGAGGTTTATCTTGACCTACATGTATCAGCCAACATATAACGGGGAGGGGAGGTCTCATAGAAGTTTCCTACAGGTCAAAAAACAGCTATTTAAATAGTCAGCAGTAAATTTAGTGACTTCATTTTTTATTGGGTCTAGTGGCAGTTTGGGGGTTAAGGGCGTTGAAGGACAATGAGGGTTATGAGGTTTTGTATGTGTAAACATGAGTTTTTATTTTCTTTTGTTCAGATAATTTATAGGAAGATAAGGGGCATATGAAAGGAACCAAAGCAAATTTAGGACAGTTTAAGCATAGGAGTAGACAGGGTTAGAGGGGTTGGGGAAATTTTAGATGGGGGTTGGGTGGTGGATTTGTGGGTTTATGACATATACAGTAAGAAAATAAAAATTTTGAACATGCATGAAATGCCATTTTATTTAGTGTGCCTACAGAGATGCGAATAAATTAGTAGCGATACTGCTTACATTTTGTTGACTCTTAGTGCTTATTTGATTTTCTTTTAATTTCCTTTACTAAACTCTTTTCAGAAAGAAAAGGGCATATAAAAGAAACCAAAACAAATTTGAGCTAAACACTAACACTGGAGTTGCCAGGGTTTTTTTTTTTTTTGGGGGGGGGGGGGGGGGGGGGATTTTGGATAGGGGGTTTTTGGTGGTTGCAGTTTGGAGGTTAGAGAGTCAGTGGGAGTTAAGAGTTTTTATATGTGTTTTTTCATTTTTCTTAAATATTATCAGGTTGATAAGGGCATTTAAAAGAATCAAAGCAAACTTGGGTTAAACAATGCATTGAAGTAGGCAGGGTAAGAGGGGGTTTGTTGATAAAGGATGGTGGGTGGAGGCTTGGGGGTTTAGTGTTTGGTGGGGGAGGGAGGAGGTGTAAAGCCGATAAGGGTCTTGATTTTAGGTATGTGTGAAATGAGTTTTAATTTTTTTCTGAAATCTCTTGCAGGTAGATAAGAAGCACAAGAAAACAACCAAGGAGAGAAATAAGAGTGGAAAAAAAGCTATTCCGAATGTGAAATATCAGTTTATTAAATGTAAACAGACATATAAATATGATTGCGATTAGCGACAATACTCCATTTATAGGTTGAGTGTAACAAGCAACAGCAGTGCAGGAAAAATATATTTTTTTGTTTACAAGAGGACTGGCTACTCCAAATCTATTTTCCTAATTAATAAATCAATTTGTCAGTGTCATCCATTAGTTGCATCTGTGCTGCTATGTGCTTGGCTTCTATTACTACTTTCTTTAGTTGTAAGGCCTTCACTCAAATTGACATAATCTCCTCCTTATGTGATACATATCCCTCTTTTTGCTCATTCATGCCAATTAAGTCCTGTCTGTGTGCATTTTCACTCTCCTGCAGAGCCCTCAGAGCTTGCTGTATGTCATGCTTTTGCTCAGGTGTGAGTTTCAACAAAAGATATTTTATGTTGTTTGCAAAGCAAAAAATATAATAACTGCAGATTTTCTTGCGTTTCTTTGGTGATTTTTTCAAGAAGCTCTCCTAATATTTATTGTGAGATACTTAAGCTATCTTTCACACATTCTTTTTACTGACATTAGAAACACTGTCTGAATGACTATTTCTACCCTTCCAAGAAATGCTGTCTTTTAAAAACAATTTCTGTAAGATATCAAAGTTTAAAAAAAATCACAAAAAGAGACTTGAAATATTACAGAATTATTAGGTCCATTTTTGCACACTATTTGCCATTCTTAATATGCTCTCTTGCCCAAAAAGTAACTACTGATCCTTACTGGTAAATCATGTGTGCCAAAATATTTCATTGCAAGACAATAAAATTGGACTTCATTTTTAAGTCATCATCAGGGTTCCAAAGGGCTAGGACTCCACGGCCATGGGGCCAAAAAAGCATGCCACCAGGGCTCCAAGGCCAAAATGATACACCATGGCTTTTTTAGAGCCCCCAGTTCCAAACATGTTCAAGAGGAAAAATCTGTGGGGCTCCAGGTATCCAAAGAAAAACAATCCTTGCTCCACTGTTACCCCCCCCCCCCCCTTTTTTTCAACATCCCCGCCCCCGGGCATTTGACACCTTTGCTGTCCAGGGGAGAAGGGAATTTGATAATCATAGTCTTCCAGGGGGTGGGGAATCCATGCATAAGGGGTGGGAAATTTGAACCCTAGCCTTGATTTCCTGTGACATGTCTTGCTTGCATGAGGCATGCTGGAAATCATGGCGGATTGCTGTTATACATGTAGAAGATTTTAAAGGAAAAGATTGTGCGTACGTGGCTGAGTGGCTGAAAAGCCAAAGCTTGCATAAGTTTTGCACTGTATTTGAAGGTATTTAAAATGGTTTTTATCATGCTTTGAATATATGAATATATTATTTTGTGTTTATGTTGTAGTTAATTTTTTATCTCGGGTAATTTTTGTTTTTCCATTGTTTTTGGGTATGGTAATATATGCTAATGAATTTGAAACAAAGGAAAAACAAAAATTACCTGAAATAAAAAATTAACTACAACATTTACAATATTAAATAACAAATGTCAATTACTTTGACCGGCCACATGCATTTATGCATATTTTAATACATGATGTCAGTAAAAAGGCATGAATGTATGAAATGTAGTAATTTAAGTAGGTGGAATGTTTTAATAGAAAGCTTTAGATGTTGTATGATATGCAGTATAAAAGCTGTGCATTCAGTGTGTTGTATATATTGATTTCCGCCGCTGCACACAAGATTATAAACAATTATTAAAAGTATAAGTTTAATGCGGTTGGGGGCATTTGATCACCTAGATTGGAGCATTTGAATTGCTTTTTGGTTCATTTTTGTTCAAATGCCCGAGGGGAGGGGGGGGGGGGGGGGGGGGGGGGGGGGTTGTTGAAGCTTCGATTTGACCGGTACATAAGGAGCCACCGGATCTTAAGTTCAATTATACTTACTTTTTGGGGTGAGTAAAAAATAGTCTGGGTAAATGAAAGTCACCTGCCAAGATGGCTAGCCAAAAAATATAGGTACCCCTAGATAGGTTGGACCTGAAGAATGATAATTCTCTTTTAAGTGAACCTACTAAAGAATTAATCAAAACATCATCAAAGTAACACATTTCCAGAATAACTACTTAATGATAGAAGTCTTGAAAAAGTTGGTTGCCTTCACAACACTACTTGACTTAACTTCAATAACCGCATGAGACTTGATTTCTCTGAAAATCTGGAAATAGGACTAACTTCTTTTTGCTAGACTATCTGGCAGGCTGCAGTTGCCAATAACAACAATAAAACTGAAGCAAGAAACTTCCGTCAATTGAATTGCGGTCTTCGCAGTATCGAGGCAATGAACATTAAGTATTTTGTTCTCCTTAAATGGCTCCTCTTAGGTGGAAGTAAACATCATGCCATCCATGCTGACAATTTTAGAACTTTTACAAACTAAGCTGAAAAAAAGGTACCACAATTTCTAAGGTTTGATATTGTATCCATTTAATATTTGGATATCCATTTGAGGGTGGCGGGTGGTGGGTGGTGAAATAACACTTTTCGAGCGAATTAATATTCGATCTGTCTTACAAATACGCTACCGTGCGAAAATTATGTGTTAAGCAGTAGCCTTTCGCTCGCAACAATCGGAACCCAACAAAATGCCGAAACTTTTCACTGCCTAGTTTGGTTTTAAAACCTTGGAGAGCTCTGGAGAGATATGATGTTTTAAGTTGTTATGATATTAAGGAATACGTTATTTATGTTAAAATGTTAGTGACGCTTCGATTAAGGAGGAGGTACAACTTCACTTTCGTGGTATTTTCGGGGATGATCGCCATTTTCCTGCGAGCGGAAAATGATATTTTCTAAGGACGAGAAACGAGGATTAAACTTGGAAATATAAATGAAACTCTTACATTCAGGTTCTCTTCTGTTATCAACGGACTATTTCGCTGATTCCCAAGTCTCCCATAATTAAAACCATAAAATGAGAGTACCGGCAAAATCACCAAAATATGCGATTTTACAAAAAGTTTGTTTATTTTCTTCAAATGTCGCGGGTAACTCGTTGCGTTGCATCATGGGATAGGCTTCCAACCCCCCCTGGATTCTATGAGTATGGGGCTACGCGCGGGCCTTCAGTCTTCAGAGTTACGCTATCAATTCTTATGTCAGCGGCAGATAATTTTCGGAAAAGAAATCTTGTTCCACGAATTTAGTAGCTGCTTTCTCCTTTCCGAAAATCGTATCTGACCTTATTTCGTACCCAATCTCCTTTCCGAAAATCGTATCTGACCTAATTAATTTCGGACTCAAAGCGACATTTCTTTTCCTTCCGAAAACAAATGGCGATGTTACGAAAGTTTGAAGCGATATGTTACTAAAGAAACTCTAGCTTTGAGTCTAATTAATTAGGATTTTTTTTTGTAATGTTTTAATTTCATTTTTCTTATTGTTCTATTTTTTTTTTCGGTAAATTAGCATAATCTTGCTAGAGGCCTAATCAACGTCATCAACCCGAGATGAAATAAAGTTATCTATCTACACCTAATTGCAATAACGTTGTCATATCAAAAAGCAAAAAGCAAAAAACCAAATAGGAATTAATTAACCATTTAATGTGATTTGAAATTCGCTAGATGAATCAGCCTCGAATTGCATCAAAATGACACCAACAAACTGATGCAAATAATTTCTCTCAATAACATGATTAAAACATGTCATATACAGCTATATATAAACGTGCCTGTTGTGAATGTTGCATGTTGTTGTGATGATTATAAAATATGGCCGTAATTAATTCCTATTTGTTTGTTTTTTTTTGCTTTTTGATATGACAACGTTATAAGATGACTAAGGCCTTCCGAAAAGCTTTTCTACCGAAACGATTCGTTAGCTGGTCCTGAATAATTAAGGGGACTTTAGATCGGACTACGAGTAAGAGATTGTGTACGAGTACGAGATTGAGTACGAGTACGAGATTGAGTACGAGTACGAGATTGACTACGGGTACGAGATTGAGTACGAGTACGAGATTGAGTGCGAGTACGAGATTGAGTACGAGTAAAAGATTGAGTACGAGTGCGAGATTGAGTACGAGTACGAGATTGAGTACGAGTACGAGATTGAGTACGAGTACGAGACTGAGTACGAGTACGAGATTGAGTACGATTACGAGATTGAGTACGACTACGAGATTGAGTACGACTACGAGATTGAGTACGAGTACGAGATTGAGTTCGACTACGAGATTAAGTACGAGTACGAGATTGACTACGACTACGAGATTGAGTACGAGTACGAGATTGAGTACGAGTACGAGATTGAGTACGACTACGAGATTGAGTACGACTACGAGATTGAGTACGAGTACGAATTTTTCAAACCTAGTTCGCATGCTTTAGATAACCATTTACCGCACAAATTTTATACCCGTAGAGTCTCCTTATCTTCCGGTCAGCAACAAGAAGAACCGACAGCTCTGGATACGTGAATGACTTTAAATTCAAAAGTCTACTCGTACTCAGTCTCGTACAACTCGTGCTCAAATCAAAAACTCCCTATAATGTTCGGGACGAAACAATAATCCGTATCCCGAGCACTGTTTACTTTTGGGTATGTACGTATTAAGCATGTGACATCTGTGGTGGCTTGTCTCGTATTTTCATTATATAAAGACAAAGTCGTCCACGATGGAAAGGAGAATTCTGATTAGTTCCCTGAGAGGTCCAAATTGCCCTATAAGGACCGCTAAGGTGGACCGCTTAAGTTGCAGCGTACGTTTGAAAGGTGTCAAATTGTTTCAATTTTGAGAAAAATAAAACAAAACATGTTTTAACTTTAAAGTTAATAGGTTATGGAGTAAGAACTTTTACTATATACTATTTGTCAGTCAGCAACTTTATTTATTCGTTAATCAGCATTTTTATTTATTCGTTAGTCATTTACAAGTGTAGCCATTGTTTCAGTTGAAAACAATAGCTACACTTGTAAATAACAATTGTAAAAGTTTTATTGAATTGACCCCAGGTTTCTTGTCGCTTTTCTTAATCCTTGGGCACTTTTGTTAACCCTATTCGGCCTGGCGGGGGGGACACAAAGTGCCCGCGCTAACTTTCAACATTCATAACTTTTTTAATATGTATTCAAATGCCATCAAACTTTGTGACTTTTCCTAAAATTTATCTGGCAACAATTTCATATTACAATTTTTTGATCACGTGACTTGATGTTTCCATGGCAACAAGATTTTGACAGCCATGTTTTTTGAAATTTGCATATTTATACCTTTGAATGAAGAAAAACAATGTTTATTGGTATAACTTTTATATTTTTACGTCATTTAGCGTTTATTTATTGGTTTTCATTAATTTTGGGTGAATTTGGACGGTTTTTAAGAGGTTTTAAAAAAATTCAGAAATCCAAGATGGCGGATCTAAGATGGCGGCTGCATAACTAATTACCTAATAACTACGTCATATTACGTCATCGTTCCATTGTGCGGACCGCAAAGGAGACAGTTTTGGACGTACCATGTACACTCTAGGTTTCATTGTCATAGCCTTAATGTTCTTGAAGTTACGAAGGGGGGGCACAATGTGCCCCCCCCCCCCCCCCCAGGCTCAGAAACTCAAAAAAAGCCCAGGCTGAATAGGGTTAAAGGGTTCATTTACTACCTGTTATCCAAAAGTGCTTTCCATCTTTTTTGTAGTATTTTTTATCTTATTATTAAACTCTAGCTATACTCGCTTTGATTCGGGCTCGACTACCAGCCGCTATTCGGGAAACGAGCCCGCGCTCCTACCCCGAAAAGACGGCTGGACGCGTAAACTTGATAGTGTTAATCTGCTCCAATCAGAAGCTTGCCTGCTCAAATCGAGCAGGAGAATAAATCATTTTTCCAGAGCATAATTTCAAAATGGCGGATGCGAAGGAGTTGTTTGATTTGGCGTGCGATCGTGTTGTACAGAGATTTAAACTTGAAAATCTCAGTTTTACAACGGAAAGCGCTGGAAAAGCTGGTTGACGGTGAAGATGTGTTCGTTTGTTCGTTATTCAACCTACGGGATCAGGAAAGTCCCTTATTTTCCCTGAATCTGCACCGATGATTTTCGATATTGTGAAAAAGACGAGTTTTAAGTCCATTGCTGTCGTTATTTTACCCCTGACTTCGCAAATGGAAGATCAAGTAAAATTCCTAAAGTCAATAGGCATTGCTACCGAGTTTATAGGCGAAGATCAAAAGGACGAGGAGGCGAAAAAAGCCGTTGAAAGGGGCGACTGCGAGATCGTCTTTGGATCACCGGAGTCACTCAGTTTTGTGTTCTGATCGATCGAGGAAGATGTTGTCGAGTAAAGCCTTTGAAGAGAGATTGTGCCTCATTGCTGTGGATGAAGCTCACTTTATTTCACACTGATCTGGCGCGACATTACGTGTGTTTGACATATCCAGTGACCAGAAGCGATACATAAAATAAATTTGTATTTACATCACAGACACGATCGGTGGCCCACGCGTCCAGCCGTTCTTCTCGGGGAGGCTCAGAGACCGGACGAAAGAAAGCGGCGGAAATCGAGCCTAGCTTTGATACGTTCAATAATGTTTTCCATGGTCGTGGAAAAAGTTTTTTTTTTTTCTGTGCATTCTCCTCCGTTTATTAGGACAAATCTTTTCAAAATACCTTTCCGTTTGTGGAAAGGATGGTATTAATCTGCCTTTTAAAAGGCCTTTCGTAATAATTGTAACCATACATTGTTTTTTTTTCGGTAAATTGAATCAATCTGCTATCAATCTATAAAAAAAATAAACATTGCATAAACAGGATGGATTTTTGGCGCAAAAACCTATCGGCCGAGCGTGTTTCCCACCCTTTTTATGGCCTTTACGTAAACATTATGGTATTTAAAAAAATTGTTGTGTAAAATTTTCTTTTCGGTTTCAAGTTTGTTGCCGTTTTTCAGTGTAGAATTTAGGTAAAGCATTTAAATTTAAATTATTACGACTTAAACTCAATCCTGAATTTTTTTTGTCCATGTTACTAAATAGAACAATTTTATTTTAAAACTCCAGCCAAAGATGAAAATTAAACACTGAGTTTTTAATCTTTATTAAAACAAGACATCAATAAAAAAAGGTCTTCCTCTCACGAAAGATGTTAATTTATAGATCCTAGTAACCCTTGTAAAATTTCGTGAATACTCATCATACAAAGGGTAATTTTCAGATAATGTATGGGAAGAAAAAACATTGCGTGATTATTCGTTTCTGTTTTGTTTATATTGAATGTAATCACAGAAACGAATCTGGCTTTAGACGGTTTATTTTTTATTTTTCACATCCGTTGGCATCTGAAATGTCCACATAGCGTGATATCGATCAGATCCCAAATGTGTCCATAATCATCGCAGTCTTTTCGGCACGTTTGTTGAGTTATCAGACCAAAAATTAATGTTATTTAAATGCTATTTTAATGTTAAAGTTGTTTTTAATGCATTATTTTGTATCCAATACTCTCATTAGCAAAGTGGTATACATGACATGAAAGATTTATGCCTTATTTTAGTAGCATGCCGGAAAAGTAAAAAAATCCCTGTTTACCCGATGTTTGAAGCTAGATTCTATTTCCAGTCGTGATGGAGTTGGCTTATTACTAACAGCGGTTACCAATAACACACGATCCACCGTCTTCAAAAGGGGCGGATAAAGTTGGGTTTTAGTGGACGTCAATCAAAGTAAAGGCGTTTAAATTATTTTGGAGTCTGACAGGATTTCAAGCAAACAAAGCTAAAAGATCGACAATTTTACCATCTAAGGGAAGGTAAAACCTAATCAAAATTGATTTCCAAGCCAGTTTAAATAAAAAGAAAAGCTGCCGTTTGCGGAAACCGTATTTTAAAAATAAAACATAAATTTCACAGCACGTGATAATTTGCAACTCAGTCATGCACGATGAATTGTAGGTGGATCACAATCGAAAAGCCGCCGCTGCACCCAGCACCAGTTTTTTTATTGAAGGAAATCTTCTCTTTAAAACTGTAATTGACATTGAATTTGGTTGCTTTAAAATATTTACTATTTCTCTTTGCTAAAATTGTTCGAAATCCAGTCGATGTTGACGGCTTTCCTTTGATTGACTTCCACCAAACTCAAGTTTGACCTGCTGGAATCAAGAACAGATACTTGCGGCTTAACCACGCCATTCTATAGAAAGATATGTTAACTAAAGGAAAATAAAACTTCCGTCATGGATTTTATTTTGCCGCGATCTATAAATTAATTAATATATTTATTTCGTTTCAGGTTTACTTGATCGATTTTGGTCTCGCAAAGAAGTACAGGGATAAGCGTGTTCAGCACATTCGATTTAGACAAAAGGAGAATTGCGAACTTACTGGAACAGCTCGATATGCCAGTGTGAATGCACATAAAGGCATGGAGCAGAGTCGGAGGGACGATTTAGTGTCCATTGGCTATGTTCTTCTGTATTTCCTCAAAGGGTCCTTACCCTGGCAAGGACTTCAAGCTCGCAACGATCAGGAGAGATATAAGTTAATTACAGAGCAGAAAGTTTCGATTTCGGCCGAACGGCTTTGTCACGAGTTGCCAGATGAATTAAAAGATTATCTTAACTATTGTAGGGGACTAAAGTTCGAAGAAGAACCGGATTACGAATATTTAAAAGGCCTTTTTCAACAGTTGGCGTCAAGATTGAAAATTGAATTAGATGGAAGATTCGATTGGAGCCCAAAACCTATTGAATCCAGTCGTAAAAATAGCGACAAAAAAGAACGCGAATGAAATCAAACGTTTTTATATGAGAACAATAGGTTTGCATTTTAAAATTTCAGATATGTTTTTTATGTGCGTTCGGGTGAAAAAAATACTGATTAATAAAGAATTACTCAGAATTGAACTAAACATACAACCTCGGAGAGTAATTTAATTGTGTAAATAGTTTTATGTACACGTAAACTAGTCAAAAAGTAGTAATTTGTTTGTGTAGGTTTTGCCGTGTTGCTTTTTACTACCACTTACATGTAGTATACCTTTTTGCTATCTGGAATCAGTTTGCAGTCTACGCGCAAAGCTGTTTCATATCGTTCGCAATTTTAAGCTATTAAAGAGTGTGGTTGCGGTTTTATCTCATCGATATGTAAAATAAAAAGCAAACAATTCAAGGCAAATTTTATCTTTTGACATGGTTTTTCACAGCAATCAGCTTTAAAATAAAACAGAAGTGTGTCCTATGCAAATGAAGGGAACAGTTTAATGAACAGCGCAATCCCATTGATTTTCGGTTTGTGTTCGTTTAATCTCTTTTGAAAAAGATCCCAAAAAAGGCTTTGCGACGTTTTAATTACTGAATGGCACCAAAAAAGGAAACGTGCTTTAGATTTTAAGTAAGAAGACCAAATACATGAGGAATCTGATAAGCAATGAATAGACCGGAAAACCCCGGAATGCTTGGTATCGGCAGTGAAAGAAGCTGACATGTTTTGAAAATGATTGATTCTCATTAATATTCACAGGTGTGCGCAGTTTAGAATTAAGTAATGACCTCTTCGTTTCGCTCGTTGGACGTGACAATAAAAGTGAATAAAGGAGACATGGTTAAAATTCAAAACAAATTAAAGCTTGGGTTCGATGGCGCCCTATGATGCAGATTAAAATATAAAATGTAGTAACGCTACTGAGAATGTAATGCTTTTTCGTTTTAATTACGCGGCCTTGTGAGTCCAGTTAAAAAACTGATTTATGTTATAAAACTGAAAAAAGAAACGTCTGCGGAGTTTCAGTTTTGTTCACATCTTTCTACAGATGAGATGATTTAATACCGTTGAACACTGAACATTGAATCAAGCAACGTACGCAGAGAACAAAGTACTTTTTCGTGAATACAGCGTCTTGCGTAAGTTATTCATGGCAACACTAACAACCATTCTCTCCGCCGTCAATGGATTTTCTTCTATTGCGGGAACGATAGGTAACCTACTGGTGTGTTTTGTCATTTACCGAAACGAAGAACTTCAAACAGGGGTCAACTATTTTATACTTAGCCTAAGCGTAGCGGATTTGACCGTGTGCACCATTGCCCAGCCATTGTACATCTACTATTTGAATCAAGAATGGAGTCCTGAAAGCTTTAAACATTTCAAGATCATTTCGTACATTGCTCTACATGCTTCGTTTTTTAATCTTTTGTCGTTGACGATAAATCGATTATTTGCGGTCTGGCTCTCTTTCGAGTACGGCACTGCAATGCGAGGCAAGAATATTGCTCGGATGGTGTGCTTTGGATGGGTTTTATCGGTTGTCATGGCGATAGTTCTTTCTTCCACTCCCTTGGAAAAAACCGCGCCGTATTTCCATTTAGTGATGCTTGTTATGTTTCTCTTGATGTACACTAAGATTTTCACCATCGCAAAGAAGCAACGTCGACAGATCGTTTCCCAGTTTAAAGCTATTTCGCATAACTACAGGGTGAAAAAAATTACGCACGATCACTTACCAACGCGAACATTGGCCATTCTTATTAGCGTGTCAGTTGTCCTGTTTATGCCGGATTTAGTATTTCAACTCAAAGGTAGCAGCGACTACACGAGATTCCGTTGGTGTTTCACGACAATGTTTCTAAGCTCGTTTTTGAACCCTTGTGTTTATGTGTGGAGATGTGAAAAGTTCCGACTGGCGTTGTACAAGACTTTTGGCTTTTCTCGTTTTCGATCAAACATAAATTTTGCAAGGAGTAAACACAAGGATGATAGAGCAAGAACGAGATGGGATAAAAACTCATGCGTGGGTGAAGATACCAGCGGAACAGTTGGGGTTATACATATAGAAACACTGAATAGTGAGATGTTTCTTCAAAACACAACGAGAAACTGTATGTTTTAATTCTAAGATGGTAGGAAGTGATCCGGTTGTAAAAAGCGTGTTATATTTTGGTTTACTAATAACATTTGGGTGGTTTGTCGCCTTTTAAAATGCAATCGGTGTATATTTAAAGACGCCTGGACGCACTTATCGGTAAGATATTTATTTCAGCTTTTTTTCAGCCGCTCAATTAATAACAATGAAGCCTTGAGGAAAGCTATTATCAATTATTCTATAACATGACGTTAACGGAAAGAAGGATGGGATGACGTAACAAATTAATTTCACTTTGGTGTTCCCTTATGCCAAACCACGCGACCAACTAAGGATGCTTATAATACTACAGGCAAATGTCTTCGTTTAGATTTATAACAGTATTCATGTTTATTTTAACGGCACGAAACGTCTTATCTTTTGTGCTGCCAGCTTTCTTAAGTCCTTCAAGCATCATCATAAACCCTTCGATTCCTGCAAAAACGGCGCATTATAACAGCCGCACCACAGCCAAATGTTTTTATGTTAAATCGGAGTTATATGCGCATAGAAATAAGTTGAAAGTTGTTCTGTAAATTTGCCAGACGATTGTTTGGATAATTAACCGACAGTTGCACTTAAAATCTTTATTCCAATGTATGTTAATATACCTTACATTTACGCGCTGTTAAAAACATCCTGAGTAACAGCACGACGAACGAATTGAATTTAAAAACTTCGTTAGTTATTTCCTTTATTTCCCATGTTTGCCCATGATTTGCGGTTTTGACCAAAGAGCCACGTTTGCATTTGTTGTATATTGACTGTTTCCTTTTCATCGTCCACCACTTCTGTTACATAGGAATCTAACCAGAATCATCTAACGAATCACTTCGGTGGAAAGCGGTTCGGAAGGCCTTAGTTATCTAGACTATCTAGACTATTAAAAAACATTTTCTTTAGTCAAAATGTCGCCTCAAACAACAAAAACAAACAACAACAAAACACTTTATTAAATAACAAATATTGATTTAAATAGTACCTACCCACAAATAGTTGAAAAACTAGTCGAGGCGGGTAGGTAACGTTCGTAACATCGGAGAATTTAAAACTGAATTACAGTCCGTACTGCGAAATCTCGGGGTTTGTTTTTATATTTTGTTTTGAATTTGTTGATATGTTACACTTCGGTGAATAGCATACATGGAGTAAATGGGAGTAAATCGTCAGTCCGCCATTACGGCCGTTGTGTTTACGAATGCTCGATGAGCTGAAACGTCGGTGTGGGAAAACTTTGGGGTTCTTTTACTTGTTATCATTGTTTGGCAAGGACATCTGACGTTAATAATGAAGGAAAAAGTAAGTTTGTCCCGTAATTTTCATTTTCGCTAGTACATGTAAACGTTCCTTGTTTGTGAGTCTCACAAACATTGCCGAGCTGAGATTGCGCAGTACGGACTGTAATTCATCTTTAATGTCTTATGTTCTCGGAGGGATAATTTTAAAAAAATGTCGTTTTGGGTAGGAAATAAGGTCAGCTAGGATATTCGGAAAGGTAAAAGCAGCTGGTAAATTCGGCGGATAAAATTTCTTTCTCGAAATTTTTCTGCCGCTAAAATATTCAGTTAAAAGAACCAAAAAGCTCGAATTGTATTAGCTTTCTCATAGTTTCCTTTAAAGATGAATTACAGTCCGTACTGCGCAATCTCAGCTCAGCAATGTTTGTGAGACTCACAAACAAGGAACGTTTACTAGCGAAAATGAAAATTACGGGACAACTGACTTACTTTTTCCTTCATTGTTAACGTCAGATGTCCTTGCCAATCAATAATAACAAGTAAAAGAATCCCAAAGTTTTCCCAAACCGACGTTTCAGCTCATCGAACATTCGTAAACACAACGGCCGTAATGGCGGACTGACGGTTTACTCCCATTTACTCCATGTCAGGGGCGGATCTAGGGGGAGGGTGCAGGGGGTGCGCACCCCCCCCCCCTCCCCCCCCCTGAGATGACCTAGTCTGCGTTGTTCGCTTTTAAAATTTGTTTACGTCACCCTTCAGTTACGTCATTCCTTAGAGGTGCACCCCCTCCTAAGAAAAATCCTGGATCCGCTCTTGCATGTATGCTATTACCGAAGTGAAACATTTAACGGCAGTAAAATGACATTGAAAACTGAAGCAGTGGAACGCCATTCCAAGCGTTTTCCTAAACAATTTTCGCTGTGTGCTCCTCTCTAACTGTTCAAAATTTTACTGTTTTGTAGAATATCTGGATAACATGTCCTACTACCAAAACAATCCTTCGCCAGGGCGTTTTATCCGTCCTGAACTCGACTGGCTCAAACTAAATAGTAAAAAGGCGTTGTTTTGTCCATATTTTGACGACATCTGTGATCTTTGTCGGGGCAGACGCACGCTAATGTTGAAATAAAACGGAAAATGTAAATGTAAATGTAAATGTAAATAACTCAGTGGTTAAATCATCCGACCGCGGTTCGGAACGTCATAGTTCGATTATATTTCTGTCGGGGCGAATCAGATTGTGTTTTTTGTCCCACCTCGTGACACGATGATGCTACATCTCAGTCTCATTCCATTACCAAACTTAAAATTTACCATCTTTCTTTATTTATTTATTACCACATAGAGACAAGTGAATAAAAGTGTATATATTTAGCTTTATAGCTTGTCAGGGTCGATTACACGGCCGGTTCTCTGCACAAACACTCCTAAAATGACGTTTGCGGTCTAACACGTCCAGCTCAGTTTGTGCTATCCCATGTGTCGATGGGATAATGATTATGACAGAATCACGAATATATTTGGATGCTTGGGCTAGCTAACTATAAGGTAGAATGCAGCATGATACTGTGAGTTTTATTTCAACTCAAAGCCATTCGAGTAATTAAGGCCGGGATATGTCTGCAGTGTAACACTAATGCTTATTTGAAAAAGAACGATGCGACGATGTAAACAAAAATGATGTTAGGCACCATCTTGTTTTGATTTTTCTACGCAATTTTCTTTTTTTACCACGGGTGAAACTCGCCATGAAATCACAACAAAATCTCAACTAGGCAACCAGGTTGACTTTCTCTAAGTAATCGGCCCCTTAGTCCATGTTATGTTTGAATAGCAAAGAAAAAATATTAAGATCTATTTAATTATTTTGCAGAGGTAACAGGCTAAAGTACAAATAACCTCTAGTCGTGTTTTTTTTGTATAATGATTATAATGCATGTACATTATTGCACTGCTAAGAGTTATTGTCATAAAGTTTCCATTAAAATAATGCATAACTATTGGAAACTTGACATTGCTCCGCAATCTCCCGTGAGGAATCTGGATGTGTGGTTAAATTATAACCTATCGATATGGGTGACCACATTATGTAAACAAGCTCTGTTGCGTTCTATTATTTGTACAATATTAGAAGGATTAGGAAATATCTTAGCAAAGATTGTACAGAAACACTGATACTACAATAGCCTATTATATGGGTTACCGGCATGTCAGCTACAGAAATTACAGAGAGTTCAGAATTTAACTGCTCGTCTTGCGTTCGAAGAAAGCAAATTCGGTTATATTACACCTCTATTGAAATCCCCACATTGGTTACCTGTAAAGTATCCCATTGATTTTAAGGTTTTTTAAAACCTTAAAATCAATGGATCCACGGAATTGCTCCGCCATACATTTCCGAACTTATATTTGCTGAAGACACTAGTGGTAGATATAGTTTAAAATCAAATAATGGCATACTTCTGAACTTTCCAACATGCAAGTCTTTTACTACGCTGGGTGACCCACCTTTGTGTATGGCTGTCCCCAAATTATGGAACAATCGTCCCCCTTTTTATTAGAAATATGTCTTATGTAAATAGTTTTAAAAAGTCTAATTATTTTTTCTATTATTATATAATTTTATTAGTGCATATCATAATCATTGTTGTTAATTTTAACAGGAACCTGTACTAGAGATGTATTTTAGGATTTTTAAGTAATATTAAGGGTTTGTAAGTACATAACTGCAGTTATATTTTATTCTAAAACATTGTAATGCGCAGCTGGAAATATTATATTGATATCTGCGCAATATAAGATAATTATATTATTATTATTATTATTATTATTATTATCAATAAAAGTTCCTCCCATTGTTTCTTTATTTTCTTTTCGACGTCACAACGATGTTGTCTTCTTGTTGCAAATCAGTTGAAAATGTGAGTTAAGTGAATTCCTGGATTAAGAACTGCCGCTGGTCGTCAAAGGGCAGTTGATTTGTGCCAAAGGAGGTCAGACACTGAAAACAGCTGACAATCTTTCTCTTGAGAAAACGAAACCCTCGATGAAAGGTATGGAAACACTGCATCAGACATGAAGAAACCTTTTTCCAGACGAACTTCGTGTGGGAAATTCCTTTACCTAAATATAATAAAAAAGAAGACATGACTTTTTTGATAGTGTATTGTAACTTTTTAAACTAGAAACTTGACCGGATCCGAATGACTGTATTCAGTTTTAAATTATATAGGAGATGCTTTAATAAATGGCAGTCAAATAACGGCCAGGAATGATAAGGCTTTTCTGACTATAAAAAATAAATTTCAAATAACTGAAGCCATATACAGAACATAGGAAAAATTAACGTCAAAATGTTTGCAAAAGATAATAATTCGACAGAGAGGGAGCTAGGGACTGTGGTCGGATCTCTCAGTGGATATTTGGAGTTCACAAGCAGCTCGAATCACTCACGCAATCAATCTGTCTCTCTTTGCTTGGAATATAAATAGGCTTTATTCTAAATCTCTGGGTTGCAAATTACAGAATGTCGATTGTTTGAATATGCTTAATAATTTTGATTTCATAATCCTCTCTGAGACTTATACCCCATTCACACCAACGCTTAAACATGTTTAAATGTTGTTTAGCTTAAAACAGTTTTAGAAAAATACCTCCTAACCTCCCGTAATATTTGGAGTGAAATCTTTACTAAATGAAACTTTATTGACTTTATTACCATTCCAGGTAGTTTGAGTCATATACATTTCAAAACGTTCAAGATAGAGGCTAAAACGTAGTTAAACTAAACAACATTTAAACATGTTTAACCGTTGGTGTGAATGGGGCATTAGAAGGGGACGGATATCGAGATAGCGGATATAAATCTGTGGTTCAAGACGCCTTGAAAGTTAGAAAAAGCGGGCGCAGCTCGGGAGGATTAGCTTTGTTTTATAAGAATGAATTTTATGATTGGATTTCAATCGAAAAAAACATCCCAAAATTTTCTATGGTTTAAACTTAACAAACAGTACACGAAAACCGTAAAAAATATCTTTGTATGTGGTATTAATATCCTTCCATTCAATTCCCATTACTTTCATCCAGAATTGTAGAACTTGAAAAAGATATCGAAGCCTTTTCTTCTCGTGGATCAATCCTCCTCGGATTGTGTCTGTCAAGAGGGAAACCACATGATCCCAAATGATCAATCTGAATCCTCCTTATGTACAAATCGTTTTGATAACGAGCTAAATAATCACGGCAAGCGGCTTCTCGAAATATGTAGAAGTGCAGACCTCAGAATTCTCAATTGCAGAGTCAATGGCGATTCATTAGGTAGAGCCACATTCCACAGGAGAAATGGAATAAGCGTTGTTGATTACTCAATATGTGATCAAGCTCTATTTTCACGTGTCGCGAACTTTATAGTTAAAGAGCCCCCGTGCCTGTCTGATCATAGTCCAGTAGTAACTTGGCTAAACATTAACACGAATATATGTAACCCTGATGCATTGTCTGAAAGTGATACTTTAATACGCTTACAAAAACAATTATTCTTGGAAAATGATTCATCACGAAAATTCAAGGATGCCTTACGGTCTCCTGAGATTCAATTGTTAATACAGAAACTCACATGCATGATTCCTCACCAACCCAGAATATCACCTCCTCACTCAAAAAGGAACCTTTGTTCCTATTATCTTCTGAGACTGAAACACGTGCTTTTTATCGCTCAATTGGCTTTTCCTCCCCTTTTCGATAAATGCTTACAACCGCCTTTACAATGCTTGACATCGTGTTTGAAAAAAGAGCAGCGGCGGCGAGGACATGCTGTAAAATGACCTTTGATCTTTATCACGTTGATCTTTAGGAACGGAAGTCACTATTTATTAATAGAAGACTAACGTTTTACCGCACCGGAAGTGTTTCCAGACGGACTTTAGCCGTAAATGTTGTGAATATTTAAACTTATCGTTTATAAACAGCATAAATTGGCTCCATTTTTTTTCTTAACAAAGGATATCAGACACGTTTGACGGTTAAAAGTGGCTGGCGTATTTGACGGTTGACGGTAAAAATACTGCATTTTTGACGGTTGACGGTTAATTTTTTGGCCATTTGACGTTTGACGGTTAACCCCATTGACACCCTCGTCTTTAAAAGACACGAATTGAGGAAATTAGCATACCAAAAACACAGAGATCCCTTGAATACCGTTCTACGCGAAGTATATCATACTGTCTTAAAGCAATACAAGTCCCTATTGAACCATAAGAGAAATGAATACTATAATACAAAGATTTTAGAGTTAGAAGATACTGTAGTCAATTCCACGTATAAGAAACTCTTTTGGAATTGTTTAAAATCATGCAATTGATGACTCTGTGAAATTCAAAAATAGCCCACTAATCTCATAAGAATATTGGCTGCATTATTTCAGTCCAAGCGCTTCATTCCAATGAACCCCTTAACTTCGATCAGCGAAAAGTTATTAATGAGTTACACAATCAAGAAGACAGCAATATGCAATCACACCCCTTGGACTACTCCGTTACTGAAACTAAAATACGTACAGCAGTAAAAAGACTGAAAATAATAAATCTCCTTTTTCAGACAAAGTGAAAAACGAAATGATTAAAGCTAGTCTAAATGAACTAATGCCCATCTATCAGAAACTTTTTAATACTGTTCTTAATTTAGGTACGATACCTCAGACTTGGTGCGGCGGTCTTATTACACCAATATATAAATCGGGCGGAAGAAGTCATCCGTCAAATTACCGTGGGATTTGTGTTTGAAGTTGTCTGGGAAAACTATTTTGCTCTATATTAAATAAAGACTTCTCGAGCATATCAACTCCCTCAATTACTGCATAAATCTCAAATTGGTTTTTTACCTAAAAACCGCAAAGCTGACCACGTTCTCACTCTACGAACATTAATAGATAAGTATGTTCATAACCATCATAAAAAGATGTACGCTTGCTTTGTGGATTTTAGGAAAGCTTTTGACTCGATCTGGCACGATGATCTCCTATATAAGTTGCTCCAAATTAATGTCGGAGGAAACTTTTATAAGTTGATCAAAAGCCTGTATTCCAAGTCTACTTGTTCCATAAAAATTGGACATAGCCAAACACGATCTTTTCAATATGCAAGAGGTGTACGCCAAGGTTGCATTTTGAGCCCACTGCTATTTAATCTGTATATCAACGACTTACCATTCCAATTTGAAAATACTTTATCTGATCCTTTTGTTCTACGAAATGGAACTAAATTAAACTGTCTCTTATATGCAGATGATTTAATCATATTATCTCGATCAAAAATAGGATTGCAAAATTGTCTCAATACGCTGTCTTCATACTGTAGTTCGAGGATGTTAAAGATAAATCCCTAAAAAACCAAGGTCATGATCTTTCAACGGCGCGCAAAGAAAAATATTGACTATAACTTTCACATTGGCAACGAAAACATTGATGTTGTTCAAAATTACACCTATTTGGGGACTTGCATTTCTTATTCCGGAAGCACAATGTCAATCGATCACTTAAGGGAGAAGGCACTTTTCAGCCTAAGACGACACACAGATTTTAGCAGGCTAAGACCATCTCTAGCCTGCAAAATGTTTGACACTATGATTTACCCAATTTTGACTTACAATAGTGAAATCTGGGGTGTATATACTAAATCTGATTTCAAGTCTTGGGACAGGTCTCCAATTGAAAAAACCCACTTACAGTTCTGCAAACGGTACCTAGAAGTAAACAACAAGGCATCTAATATTGCAGGGCTGAACTTGGCCGTGTCCCTCTAATCATTGATATCAATAAAAACATTCTTAATTACGTAAGTTATCTTCAAAGTAATATATCAAACACGAGACGCAGTGTTTCATCACAAGATCAAACAATGAGAAATAAGAGAGTTGAAAATACGACGCGCAGCGGAGTATTTTTGACGAACTTCGAGGTGTTTCAGATCTTGTGATAAAATACTGTGTCGAATGTTTGATATCACTTCTCAAACAAAATGATTTTAAAAGGAGAAATTAAGGATGCAAAAATGAGGAGTGTTTCATCTGATTTCCAAACACTTATTAAACACTAATTTCCTTTGTATTTTCTTCATGAATTATTAATGAGTTTGAGAAATGAATGAGAAATATATCGCACATTGGAAACATAGCTTACAACATTCCAAAACAACTAAAATTTTATAGCGTTTTTAAAAACAATTACAAGCTCTCGATGTATTTAGATCTGACTAGGAATAATCCGAATAGAAAAGCTTTAGTGAAACTAAGGATCGGTAACCACAAACTTAAGATTGAAACTGGTAGATATGACGAAATCTCGAGAGATGAAAGACTTTGTTCTGTCTGCTTGTGGTCTCAATAATATCGAAGGTGAAATCCATTTTCTGTTTTATTGTCATAATTATTCATCAATTAGAGATGATTTATATAATAAACAATATAATTTTTTGGTATTTGGTATACCACTGAATGAATTGATTATAAAATTGATGAACTCCGGGCTCATCCTCGGTGTAAAAACCTGCCAACTTACGAGTGACGTAAAACAAAGAATACATAAGGTACTGAAACATTAGAGTGCAAGACAACAAAGGTAGAAAACAAAGAAAAAAGTCACAGGTTTTTACACCGAGGTAAACCCGAACTCCGAGGATTATTTTATAAACATGCAGCTGTTAAAGTTCATTTCTTCCTGTTTTGATCAGCTAAACAAAATTGTTATCAGTCCAGTCTAGTAAGAATTAATGTATTGTAATCTGTTTATTATGATTATTTTTGTTTGTTTGTTAGTTTTATTTGTTAACTTTCTATATAACCTTACGCTTTTGAAATGCCGTAATCGATTTATAGTCATGCAAATAAAGCTTGTTGTTGTTGTTAATTTTAAAAGTTATTGCTTAGAAACTATGCGGTCAACATGTGCAGTCATCTGCGAGTCCAAAAGTTTGAAGTCGAAGTCGAACTTTGGATTATACGGTATTTGACTATTTAGTCGGGCTGCTTGGCTGTAAGCCAAGCCTGCCCGACCTATAAATTCGGTTGTGTTTCTCCGTAAGGAAAGTGCGTTTTAAGTGGTTTTTAAGTGGTTTGTAGCCTGCGGCTAAGTGTTAGTGACGTCATATCAGTTGACATAGCAACTTCAAGCTCATGGATGAAATATTTTATTGTTGTACGTGAATCAATCGGTGAAAACTATTAAACAAAATAAAAGTTACAAATTTGGTTCAATGAGGTAAAAAATATACTTATGAACATGAGAAAAATACAATAATGAGAATGAACCGATCGAAAACTTACGTCTGATGTGTGACTCCGAGGATAAAGTGAACAGAAAGGTAAAATTGACAATGACTTTCGTATCTGATGTGGTGAGATAATTGAATCTAAAAAAGAAGGATTTTGAAGTGTACTTAAAGGGAAACTTAATATGCATTCCGCACATAGAGGAAATACCGGTATTACAAAAGTAACACAAAGATAAAAAAATATCGTTAGCGTGACAACGTCACAGATGATACAGCATTCATTCCCTGTTGTTTCTTCTTCTGATCGGAGAGAGAGTTTTAAAAGACAAATGGTCAATTCGTTCAAATAACAATGAACCACAGTCAATATTTGTCAATATCGCTTTATCAATTTGATGTCCACTTTGCGTCCAAATAACAATGAATCACGGTCAATATTTGTCAAGATCGCTTTAACAATTCAATGTCCATTTTTTGTAGCTAGTGTTGTTTGGCTTGTTAACTTTCCATTGAATGAAAACCCGTCTTCAGGCCGCGATAGATCTTCACACTGGATGAAGATTAAAGGGAAACTTAATATGCATTCCGCACATAGAGGAAATACCGGTATTACAAAAGTAACACAAAGATAAAAAATATCGTTAGCGTGACAACGTCACAGATGATACAGCATTCATTCCCTGTTGTTTCTTCTTCTGATCGGAGAGAGAGTTTTAAAAGACAAATGGTCAATTCGTTCAAATAATAATGAACCACAGTCAATATTTGTTAATGTCGCTTTATCAATTTGATGTCCACTTTGCGTCCAAATAACAATGAATCACGGTCGATATTTGTCAAGATCGCTTTAACAATTCAATGTCCATTTTTATCTCGTTAGTGCGCATGCGCAAAACGAGATATAGGTATCATGTACATAAAAAGGGACAAAAGTTGTTAACAAAGGTTTCTTTGTTTAACTTTGTTAACTTTTGTCCGGGGGGGGGGGGGGGGTAGTTCTTTATACAAGCTGCATTATGGCATTGAGGACCTATTGTTAATTTCCCTAGGGTATTGGGATGTCATATCATGTAATGTTTTTAAGTGGATGTGTCCAAGACGGCTTAATTGATCTTCAAAGGTTTAAGAAATTCGTGTTTTTCTTGTCAATCATTCTTCGTAAAGCCATTAGACCTCGTTTAGAAGGGTAAAAAAGGTCAAATGTATGTTCTTGGGAAACGCAGTTTTAGAAATTATAATGAATGGAGACGTTTTGAGGAAGTTAAATGGAACGGGAAAGTTTGTGTTTTCATATGAGCGATAATATAATAAATTGAGGAATATAATAAATTGAGGAATAATCAATTAAGGAAAATAACGAAATATAATATCCAATTTATTCAACACTTTTGAGAGATTTGACAGATTGTAAAGTATAAATAGATGATGTCATGTTTAATTCTCGCGGAGATTGCGGAGTGAATTTTTGTGTTTAGTTAAATATACGTATTGGACTCCTTTAGCAGTAAAATTTTGTTCCTTAAGATTGTTTTTTTTTGTGTGTGTTGATAGTTTGTCGAGATTATTGAGGAAAACAGTAATTAGTCATTTCAATTTTGAATGGGTATTAAATGTCGAGGTGTCATGATTATGCAATAGTATGCAAGAGAGGTGAGATTTTGCCGACTAAGCTAATGAAGTATCAATCTTTCGGTTTGATTATGCAAGAGTATGGATTTGGCTTTTGTTCTATTTTGGAATACTGAATCATTGCCATTACGGTTTGATTATTCAATAGTATGCAAAAGACGTAATACTTTTGCTGATTTATTTAACAAAAGTTTATCAAGCAAGCATTTTGAGAAGCATTTTATAAGCGATTTCAGCGTTTTGATTTTTTCAAAAGAGATATTGGCACTATTTGGGAGCTAATTGAAAACATAAGCTTACCGCAATATTGCGTTACGTGTTAGCATTTCTTATTCACGGGTTGGCTGTGGCGTAATACAATCAAGTTGAAGTTTCCCCTCAGTCAAATAAAGACTATTTTGAACAAATACGCTACACTAACATGAAAATTATTTATAGTCACACTCGAGACTCTTTTGTTACTCACGACTTTAATTGATTTGCTGGCTCCTAAAAGGGCTCTTGCCCTTACGCCGGCTATAATAAACACAAGCAACAAGTCGCATTACTTCCGTCTAAAAACTAATACTACACTACATTCACCTATATGTATTCATAGAAATATACATATATTTGCCTCAATCAAACAGTGGGCTGGCATAAACGAAGCAGTCGCTAGACTGTCAAAAATGCCAACGAAGGTTTTAGCGAGCTCCACGCAGCTATAAAGCGTAGCGAATACAAGCTAAAATCACAGCCTTTACTGAGACAACCTTACGATACGACCAAAAGCAAAAACCTACCTTCAAACTACGTACTGATCAACTCACTACATATCTTACCAAACGGGGTTACAATCGTCATTTCATCAAACCGGAAATACGACGCGTACACAACATCACGCAAACCGAGGCACTTAGACCTAAGGACAGTTCCACACTCGACCAACCAGAACGTGTCCCCTTTGTCATCACTTATAACCCAGCCCTTCGTTCCATTTCATCCATTATTCAAAAGCACTTCAGCATCCTAGCCTCATCCCCTCGTTGTTATAATGTCTTCAAAGCTGCCCCTATTGTAGCTTTTAGACGTAGTAACAACCTTAGTAATTTCCTAGTTAAAGCCAAACTACGCAGCCTCACACAAACCCATCCACCTCTGGGTTTATATCCATGTGGAAAAAACTGTTTAACATGTTCCTACATATCTGACGGGCAAACAACCTATACATTTAATTCTACAGGTGAAACTAGACTCATCACTCAACACATCGACTGCAACTCTAAAAACGTCATCTACATGATACAATGCAATCGTTGCCACAAACAGTACATTGGTGAAACCAAACGACGACTTAAGGACCGTTTTAACGAACACCGCAGAACAGTTGACAACCCAGCTAACATATCTAAGCCCACTACAGTATCAGAACATTTCCTCACTAGCGACCATTCAGCTAAAGACATAACACTCATTCCACTCGAACTTATTCATTCTAATCGTGACGCTGTACGCAAAGCAAGAGAAGCATATCTCATCGATAGAGGTAACACTCTTGAACCTCTAGGAATTAATAAAAAAGATGAAATGTAATACCTTTATTTCCGTTTATATCTACTTCTATATGTTGCATGTTCTTCTTTTTTCATCTCTTTTGTAACGGTTTTTTAAGCTTTATATCTTCAACGGTTACTTTTCCATTGTATTATATGTTATCATAGCATCATATTGCACGCTATACTATAATTTAAATTGTAACGTCCTAGTTTACCCATAGTCATTATTTGTAATACCCTGAAGAAGAAAGGCCGTGCCTTTTGAAATATTGGATAAATTACATTTTTATATTCCTTCACTGTCGAATCAGCCTTGCTTTTTTTCGTTTATTACTATTATTTATAGCTGATTAGATCCTCAATTTGGATCCGGTGCTTCTGTTTTGTTACGTTGGTCCTTGCCTTCAAAATTGCAAAAGCAGATCGCTGGATTCACCCCTCTCATAAAATAGAAGTCTGTATACGGGTGAACATTTCAAGTTCGTTTACCAACAGGTTGCAACTGAACTGACTGAAAATTCTAAAAATTGACAGGAATCTTCTGCGACACCTCCTTTCAACAACCTTGACGGGCTTTTTTTAATTTCGTTCCTATATTACAAAGTTATCGTCTCTTTCGTAGAAAAATACGTAAACATTGGGAACATCAAACTTTAAGAGGGTATAAAGGAAAAGTAACACACATCTGAACAGCGCCACCATTTTGGACGGCAATCTATCCGTTCCGATGTTAATCGCGTAACTCTTTCCGGTCCTAGATTTCTGTTTGTGCAATGACGAGATCATAACTCCCCCTCCCCCCCCCCCCCCCCCCCCCCCCCACCCCCCCACCACGAAAATAACCTTCAGGCTGATTAGGGTATTACCAGTGGGGGGGAAGCAACTTCCCATACATTCTCTTAAATGAAATCCAAACGATGTTCTCACAACTTGCAAAGCAATCATGGAGGTATCAGTCAGCGGATTCGTGTTCTGCGCACGAGCAGAGTTTGTCGATCCCGAAGTGCAAACAAAACAAAAAACATGGCGGCCGATGCGAGTGCGATTTCGGTGGCTTCTCTTTAGTTTATTCAACGATTTTTTTCTTTAGAACCCCTTCAATTTGGAAAATTTACTTCTTCACGGACGTCGCTTTTAATGCACAGTAGTTTCTCCGAGATCAAGGTAAGGCAACATTTTTTATGTTAATTGTATATTTCTGCGCATTAAAAAAGCCTCTATAGCTAGTAAGCTTATTAGCTTTGTGGTAAAACAGAGTGATGAGCATACAGTAATTATCCCCCTGTAAAACTCACAATTTTTCACGTTCCACTAATTTTTTTTGTCGTGTAAAATGTCAATCGGGCGTTCGATTTATGGTATTTGTAGTAGAAACACTCACTCAGAGATAGACATTCGTTTGTACTATCCCACATCGGGAGTAGCTAATGGTCGTGGGTCGTGGGTCGTGGGTACAAGGTCGTGGGTCGTGGGTAAAAAGTCGTGGGTCGTGGGTAAAATGTCGTGGGTCGTGGGTAAAAGGTCGTGGGTCGTGGGTAAAATGTCGTGGGTCGTGGGTAAAATGTCGTGGGTCGTGGGTAAAAGGTCGTGGGTCGTGGGTAAAATGTCGTGGGTCGTGGGTAAAATGTCGTGGGTCGTGGGTGTTAGAAAAGAAAGTATAAGAAAATTTAATGAAGGAATGAGAAACAGTTTTATTGAAAGTATGAACAGTACAGTACAGTTAAAATATGGTCTTCGTGGTTCTAAACTTAAACCGTATTTAAAAGTTACAAGTCATGGATTAGATATTTGTGTTTTTAAGAGACACCTCAATGGCCCTTAAGTTATCATCATACTATTTTTAATGGTCCAAACACAAAAGCCGATGCTACATAACTGAATAAAGAACATCCGTTACATTCTTCGATGGCAAGGTTGATGGCACGGTTGAATGTTAGGAGCTGACCGCAGACGCATCCATGACCGTGGGAAATGGCGATCTTACTCCCGGATGTTTATTTATTTTTTATCCTTAACCATTTCTGCTAGACCTAAAGGGCTTACCTGTTTAATAATTTATGTTAAGACATTTACTGATTATCACTTTCCGAAGGTGCAGCTGATCTGAAGGTGCGGGGTGCGATACACTCAAACACATACAAACAAAACAAAACACAAGCAAAATTCAATAAAACTAAAACAATGTTACTGAAATGGTAAAAAAAATAAGTAAATAAAATAAAACAAAACAAGGCGACAAAGAAAAATATTTTTGAAATAAATCCATTTAACATCAACGCTCTCATAAAATTCAGTCATCATCCCAATTAAAAGCTCTGCCGCCATCATAAAAGCCATTAACGTGATGCCAAATGTTGCGAAAAGCTACTCGGAAAAAGGAACCATAAAGCCACACATAATGCAACGAGACATGTACAGCTAGCATAATTTAAGAATGTAAACGAACACAAAATAAATCTGTAAAAAGAAGAAATCATTAATTTTGCCGTTTTTCAATAGTGTAAAAAAAAATGGTCACAGACTCACAGGCCTCCCTTTTGTCAGTGTAGTGTACTGCATTGGTATGAATACTGATGGCAAAGAAATAAAAACTCTTAAAATCCCTAAACCTGGGGACGACTGCTGAAAGGCATGAAAACCTTTTCAGGCAATAAAGCCATTTTATGAGCGCAGTATATGCATCAGAGATTCAAATTTCGTTGTGTTTGAAAGCTGAGTGATAAAATTCTAAGATTCTTGCTCGCTCATCAATATCCAGCAAAATCGTCTCCAGCTGCATCCATGAAAGTTTTTTTTTACAAAGAGATAACGTTTGAGAAGCCCTACTGCACAGTTGAATGGTTTATTTAGTTTTATTTATTATTTTTTACTTGTTTTGCGGAAAGCGATTAATGCCGTCTTTTCTTTTCCAGATGTATTTGTCGTCCTATCTATTCCGTGACGTAAAGTTTGAGCGGATATGTCACGATGTGGAAGACTTAGCCCGATTTCTAGTCACGCAATGATGTTAACTGAAAAGCCCCGCTTGCCATGATGAAAATCTGTAAATATTTTGCGCGTTTTAATAGCAGTTATCCAGATTACGGCAGAGACGTTTATCTTCCTCCCAATAATATCGTTTGTATTAATTGTCTGAGTCTCTGAGTCTGCTCCTGGCTATGAGTACGCCGTGATGTGTGAAGACTTCACAATAACAATGAGACGATGTACATAAAGCAAATCAAAAATTCCAATGCCGAGAACTAAAGGCCACTGCGTTGACTTTTTTCTTTCCTGTTTTTTTTTTTGGCTATCCTATCTAAGAGTTAAAAATATCACTCTCAATTGACATCCGGATCGTCTGTCATCGTAGAATAAAATACTTTGTTTGTCTCTCTATAGAAACTTTAATGCTAAAATTGCTTTTATTCATTCCTTCATTTCTTATGTATTTTCTTTGTAACAACCACGACCCACGACTTTTTACCCACGACCCACGACATTTTACCCACGACCCACGACATTTTACCCACGACCCACGACCTTGTACCCACGACCCACGACATTTTACCCACGACCCACGACCTTGTACCCACGACCCACGACCCACGACCATTAGCTACTCCCCCCTAAAGCCCGACTTTAATACTAACAGAGTTCTTGTTCATGTCTGAAAAGCGAAGCGAATTTAATTTTTTTTTTGTACAGGCAGCTCACAAGAGATCCGTGCGTCTGGGTGATTGATTGGCATCTGTCAGGTGAGTTGGATTGTCCAGTCCCCTTTAACCCCGCTTCGGTTACACCAGTTTGTGTATGACATCTTTGTATCGAGTAGCTGTAGTTTGTTTTTTGATCAAATAGGACCATTTTACCGAATTGTTCACGTGTGAAATTGTCATGGCGAAAAAATAGAAAAAATTCGGAACTGTTTAGGGTGCTGGTCGGTTCGTAGACTTAGCCTTATCGGGAAAATCACAGTCCTTAAGAGTTTGGCTGTTTCTCAAATTATTCACCTGTTGTCGTCTCTTCAATCAAATCCATAAAAGAATTAAATGATCTTTTCTTTGAGTTCATTTGGAGTGGCAAAGGAGACAAAATCAAGAGAAATGTTATATTGAGGAATTACTCCAATGGGGGTCTAAAGATGATCGACATAGCTTCTTTCAACAAGGTTCTTAAATCTGTTTGGATCAAAAAGTACCTTGATGGTAATAACAAGGGGAAATGGAAACTTTTTTTTGATATCGAGTTAGATAAATTGGGTGGCCCAAATTTCTTTAGGAGCAATCTCAACATAAAAGACACGAAAAAGATATCTAAATCACTTAGCCCCTTTCTTAAAGAAATTATTGAAATATGGTCTGAATTGAACTACACATACCAAATACACTCCGCAGATTCCTTTCTTAAGCAAACCCTCTGGCATAACTCTTTGATCAGAATTATGGACGAACCGCTTTTTTTAAATACTGGTATCAAGCCGGAATTTCCTATGTAAATCAAATTGTTAAAGAACAACCAAACGTTTTTCTCTCGCTAATTGAATTTGAAAACAAGTATAATATCAAAGTCTGCTCACTTACTTTTTACGGGATAATTTCGGCTCTCAAAGAGCTCTGGAGAAAACAAAACCCAGATATAACACCTGACTGTGAAGAGGTAGAACCTCTTATAAGCTCTATGCTAAATTCGAAAACGCCCAGCAGACTTGCATATCAAAAATTGATGAAAATGAAGAATAATGTACCAATTCCCAATCAACAAAAATGGTTCAAAGATCTCCAAGATTTTCATGATATCAACTGGTCCGCCGCTTATATAATTGCTATAAAATGTACTAAAAGTACTAAATTGATAGATTTTCATTTCAGATATCTGCATCAAATTTTGGTAACAAACACGATTTTGGTTAAAATGGGTTTTAAGGATGAGGGAAGCTGTACTTTCTGTTGCAAAGAACCTGAAAACATCTTTCATCTTTTTGGGTCCTGTAAGAAAATAGAATGTTTTTGGACACAGGTTGTCCCATTTCTACAGCAGCGCAACTTATTACCAAAAAATTACACCCTGAATAAATTTATTGCCTTGGGTCTGAGGCCGGAGACATCCAAACAAAATCATTTTATTAACTTTACCTTCTTACGTGCTAGATTTTTCATTTGGCTTTGTAGAAGTAAAGAACGTATCCCAATTATTGAGAATTTTTGGTGCTATTTAAAACAGTATAAGAATCAAATTGAACCTCTATCAACGAGTAGCCTTTTTTTTATCTTGACTTTAAAAATTCTAATTATTCTCTTTTTGCACTTTCTAATTCGATTCCCCTGTGCATTGAGAACAAACAGCGCCTCTCTTGTCTTTAATAAATATAGATTCAGCAAAAATAAAAGATCTGTCAAAATATGCCCTTTTTAAGACATTTAAACTTCCTTCCCCCCCTTTCTTTTCTTTTTCCTTTTCTTTTCTTTAATGTTAGTTGCGTTTGCGTGTGCGAGTATGTGTGTACTGTAAACAATTCTTTGTGTTAAAAATAACTATGCAAATGATTCTGTAAATATTCAAATGTCTCTGTAAGTCTACTTCTAATCAAAACACTGTATTTACTGTATTTTAGTATATCTGAATAAAATTTGCATTGTTAAAAAAAAAAAATTGTCATGGCGATGGACGCCATTTTCAAAATTTGCTGACTACAACTCGCATTCACGCGTTGATTCATGTAAACAAGTCTTCCAGAGGACCGGAAATTGTTTCCGCAAACGTCCGGATAGTTTCTTGTTTCTTTTTGTCAATTAAGAAATCTCAAAGGCATGACTGAGAGATTCCCTCTCTGTCGAATTATGTTTGGTAATCTCTTGATGTTTGGTAATGTTTGAAAATGTTATCTATAATAAAATAACAGAGATATGATAAAGCTTTATACTCTAGCAGCGGGACTTACCCAAAGCAACCAGCAACACTGAACTGTTCAGGACAACGAAGAGAATGTTAATAAATAAAGAGTCTTTCCCTGTATGACCTTGAATGACGTCACAAGTGGTGTACAATGCTCCAAGACACACGTCAAAGAAGATAACCCAGAGCACGAAGGTTTGCAGTAGGTCTTCAAACTTGCCTTTTATCGGGCGGAAGAAAGTGTAGGCCACACCAAAGACACTCACGGTCAGCACAGTAAGACCAATTTGGGAAAAGCTTTCGGAGCCGAAAAGAGAGATCAATGAGATTAGTATGAGTTTACGATACATTTCTGTTATCTCCCAAAACCAAAATTTGTTCTTATAGTTTTCGAAGAAGACTTTCAACCCGAAAGTAATTTCTTCATCAGTCGGCGATTCTCGATATTTGTAAATAAGAAGCAGCATCAGGAAAGGAAATCCCACTGGGTACAAAGAGAACACAGCAGCAATGGGCCAGTAAAACTTGTGACGGGGAGTGAAACATTGGATGGAATAATCAGCCCTCAGGAGGGAGGTACATTCGACTTCGTGGCTCTTGTCATCTGTGAAGCACTGTGTGACAACACATGCACCTGGTAGAGGCAGGATTTGGATGATCGTTTTACTTGTTATTGGATATGAAGTCAGGAGAAAAAGGAAAATGTTACGATAGCAGGACTTCTTTAAACGAGAAACTGCCAGCTGTTTTTCACTGTCGGGGCAATCCATTTTCCGTTTTATGTACCGCTTTTTAAGGACAAGATAAATGATAATAAGACAAACAACTGAGACATTGACTGAAAGAACCAGGATAAATTTAAAAAACTGGTCCAGTCGTAGTCGAGGATAAATGCAGCTTAGTGGAGCAAATTGGAAGATATTACCCTCGAATAATTTCAAATACTTTTCTATTGAGATCAAAGCTACTGGCCACTGAACCCTTGCCAAGGCAGAGAAAACGCCAGCAATAACTTGATAAAAGCCGATCACAATTTTGAAACAAGACATGATGATATCTGCGACAGTACGATCATTTTCTGTGCGTTGTGAGTCGCCCCACAGGACCATCAGAAACACCAAAACAAAAAGTCCAATAACCAATATGGATGAAATTATGGAAACAGTTAACCGTGAACATTTTAAGCAAGAGTTAAACCGTAGGTAGTAGCCAGTCGAACAGGTAGCACATAATTTCCCCTGATATCCTTCGTGACATTGTGAGTCAATTCCACCCTTGCAGGAGGCAGCATAAGGACATTTTAGTGGTTTTGGTAACGAAATGGTAAATTTGGAGTACTTATCGTTGTAATCAGGCCCGTAAGAGTGGATGTTGTCCACAAAATTTTTATAGAACTCTTTATTGCTTTGGTTGAGCCATTTCCAGTAATAGTTGGGCGCCAGTAGTGCTGTATCGTTGACGCAATTGATACCATGAGCTGGACAAGCTGCACAGGGACCAAAACGATCCACGCGATAAAACCCATGAAGGCATTTGCATGCACGATAGCCGGCAGTTTCATTTGAAAGCGTACCTATTTAAAAATAGAAACAGTAAATCAATGGTTAACTTAGAATAAACGTTTAGGCCTGTGATCGAGCAAGTGTTTGTCATTGATTCAATTTAATTATCTGTTTATTGTTTGCTTATTTCTCTTTTATACGTGTCACGCAAAAATCCTCACAAAGCCGAAACTGCCGTTTGACGCGACGTTTTGTTGTGGCGTTTATAAAAACTGTTCATTTTAAGGTTTGTTATCAAGAATCGGCCTGATTACCATGTTTTATGTTTGCTTTACCGAGCGGGCAATGTCTGTTGTTTCTGTCACATGGTATTCCCTGGATTTCAAGCTCAAAAATCCATTACCGCAGTGTTTGTTTTTGCCGGTTTATTTCTATCTTATATGTCCATTTCGCCTTTTAGTTTATTTCGCCTCCATCATACATGATACTCTAAGTATGTTGCTTTCAGAGTATTTCACGTCATTGGAGCTCCGTCAAAGTGTTGTTTCCTGGCCAGTGTCGAGACAATGAGGTCGCCCACTGACCTTTATTTTCATTTTGTTTTGGCAGTTGGTAGGAGAGGGTGATGTCTTCAGAAGAATTATAGAAATAATCTCTTAGAAAACATATTCCTTAACTAGAGTTGCACTGCGGTAGAAAACAAAACACGATAGAAGCGAAGTAGGTCATGCAGCCGCCAGATAATGGCAACAGTGGTGGGGACGACGATGGCGTAAATGGTGGTGATGGCTGTCGTGGTCCGGCAGTGATGATAAAAAGCGATGATGATGATGAAGATTGTGTTGGCAATAGTGATTGTAATGGAAAGGGCGATAAAGTTGGCGATAATGATAATTATGATGAGCCTACCATATGGGCATGCCCAACAGTCAGTGGCACGTGTACCAGGATGGTTCTCCACGGAGACATAAGTACCCACACTACACTTCTTGCAGTCAACCCGCCCCATTTGATCCTGGTAAAAACCTCCTGTAGATATAATAGTGATAAACAAACTACTTAAAAGTAAAAATAGGTCTGTGCTCTTAGAAGAATCACAGAAAGCCCAAGGGACCAAAAGACTTCCAACTATGAAATATGGGGTGCCTGACACGCTATGCAAAAGTACGTTTTTCTAGTCGCCTGAAGACAAACCCAAGAAAAATTTAAATATAAAAGGTGCTTTTCTTAATGATACTCTATAACCCTAACCCTATCCCTAGATCTAACCTAATCGCGAATCCAGCTTAGGTCTAATAATCGCGTTACCTAAACCCAGTTTTATCTAATAATGATAGCCTACTTTCATCCCAATCCAGGCATAAACTATAGAGAAATGGCATCGACCATTACAAAAGGCTTGGTTACAAATGAATGTTAATGATGGCATCGACCGTTAAAAATGGCATCGCTTGTTTACGAAAGGGAAATCGGCGTCGCTGCTAGAGCACAGCTTCGAAAAACATAACCTGCTAGCTCTAGTCACAAGAATCTTTCCTACGCTAATGCTGATTGGAAACTTGTTTAAAGAGTATTGAGTTAACTTAAAAGGGAAAATCCTATTTTTCAAACTTGGCAACTGATACAAGATTTGTGCTCACCCGGAAGAATTTATACTAACCTCACACGTGGACAAGCACTTATTTCAAACCCGACTGGTTTTGATAACACAATGACACTAAAAATGGTCTATGTACCCGATTTTTCGGTATGCTGTGTAAATAAATGGGTATACATGGGTACAGCTTCCTTTTTTAATTCAAAGAATTTGCATGTTAATTTTGAAGCTAAGAGAGTTAACGACGAAGATTCAGAAGACATTTAAGAAATAAAATTAGTGAATTTTGAATTTCGATGATAATAATAATTTTAGTGGCTTTTGGAACAGGTAAAATAGAAAGATTGAGGCAGAAAACTCAGGCTTGCAAAAAAAATTATCTGAAAGCCACCAAGAAAGCGGAAAATGTCATTCAACACGTGTATGAAAGGGAGGCTGTACACAGGCTAGTGTATGGCCAAACAACTGATAACTGCACTCGGTTATTTTGCTTGAGATATGGACACTGTTTGTCCATTTCCTGTCCTAAATGAGAGGTTTAATAGTACTTGTAGTCTGGTTGAGAAATCGGAACCTTTAACATAAGAGTTACATAATTGGCTTCATTTAAGTACCATCCACTGCTGCATAAAAGCCTGATTTCTTACAAATATATGAAATGCTTCTCAACTTATAACAAAGGACAAACTGTGAAACTGACCACTTTACCAAGTTGGAATCCATACGTTATGCAACTTTTCACGAATTAAATTTCACGATGTGATGATAGCAATGCGTTGACCTGAATTATTTACATTTATTCGATAAGAGGTTTCTTTAAATACACGAGATATTTATAAATATTTCTCAGGAACACAAAGCATTTAAAATATTAGATCTAGAGAAAAGTTAAAATGTTAGTAAAAAGGCTGCCGGATTTCTCTGAGAAAAGTAGTTTAGAAGCGGCTTGAAAGCTGGTCGAACATCGTCGAACATAAAGCTGTGTACAAGGACAAAATATGTCCGCTTCTTTTCTTAATCCTTCCCTTTAAATTACAGCTCATAATTAAAAATTCAGTGAATTAAAAATTCCGTTACCTGCAGGGCACGCCTCACAAGACCCAGCTTTGGATATCTGTCTTGAATAAACACCGCTATAGAGACCAACTGGGCAAAGGCTGCAGTTAAAACATTCGGTTGCATTAAAACGGCCTGGTGTACAACGAAGACACACAAATCCAGAACGTGCAATGGCCTTAAGTTGCTTGAGTTCATCATCAAGAAGCAGCACGTAAAAAGTTGTTGAAGGAGCGCATTCACTAAATGGATAATTTTAAAGATAAAAGATCGCAACATTAATCCACTAATTCTTGTCAATTGGAACAAAACAGCGGTTATTCTGAAATATGTTTAACTATAAAAAGTGTTCACATCAGTGGGCGCATTGCGCGAATCATGATTAAAACATATTTATGATGGAAACTACCTCACGAGGTAGTTTCGATCTAAGCCAGACGAAGCACGTTAGTGCAAGTGTCGTTCTCTTGTCAAAAAACTGCATCGCCAATCCTTCCCAAAGAGCTCGCCAATTGAGATTAAACCACAATTATGCAACAGCAAACTTGAGCTCTATGTTTCTTGATTTCATGCGTAAGTGTGAATATTTTATGCGAGATGTCCGTTTCGTAAAACAGCAAAATTATAGAACCATGCGTGAAACGCGTTTTGACAGTTACTACACGACAAGTAATGAGAACGATAAAATGCAAAAAGCAGCATGTGAAAAATTGCTGAAGGAGCGCATTCACTAAATGGATGGTTTTAAAGGATAAAAGATCACAATATTAATTCATGAATTCTTGTCCACTGGACTGAACAAAACAGCAGTCAGTATTCTGAAATATATTTAACTTTGAAAAGTGCTCACATCAGTCGGCGCATTACACGAATCATGATTGGAACATATTTAGAGAATACAATAGAATAGAATAGAAACTTTATTTTCGTGCCTGATTCTGAGCATGATAGAAACTACCTCACGAGGTAGTTTCGATCTAAGCCAGACGAACACGTTAGTGCAAATGTCGTTTTCTTGTTAAAAACTGCATTGATCTCTTGATTCCATGCGTGATGCCTGTTTCGTCGTGAAATTGACAGTATAAATTGTAGAACCATGCGTGAAACGCCTTTTGATAGTTACAACAACTAATACGAACAATAAAATTGCAAACATGTTTACAGGAACTTGTTTCGTTGAAACATGTTAACTCTAAAAATGTTTTGGTCCTGATTTGAACACAGCATTATAGTCTTCACTGTGTATTTTATTTGACATCATCCTGACGCATAGCAACAGGTCACATCAGTGGCCGTACTAACTTGCGATCAGGCTCTATTTTCGTTTCGATTGATTAACCATTTCCGCGGGAAATGCGAGCGACCACATATGAGGAACAAAGAGCTTTGCTACAATTGTGCCTAATCACAGGTTAGTCACATAGCAAGGCACATCAGATCTACTTACATTAGTGAAGTGTAACTCCCAACAGGAAGTTGATGTAGGTTTCTGCATGATATAGACCTGTGAGAAATTATATTATTGCTTTTAATGTATACAAAATGTCTACGTCATAATTAAAAGAAATGTGCCTAATTTTCATTGCTATTGTTTCCACAAATCCGGGTTTTTACAAGCTTATGACCTCGTCAAATGCTCATATGGCGGACAATAAAACATCAACACTGCATCAAGAACAAAGCAAATGAACACACGCCAAACTCTGATTACCAGAGATCGAAATTACTAATCGCAAGATCATGATTCCAACTGGAAAAACAGCTTTTTCAAACGTAAATTTCACCATTACTTGCTTCAAATGGCCAAAACGATTGGATGACGGCATATGACGGCATCCAAACAACACAAAGAAAGGCTCACGTGCTTCAGATTTGAGCCAGCAACTGAAAGCACAAAACGAAAATCCAAGAGTTTTAGTATCAACAGAGAAAAATAATGCCCATAAGATTTTTTAACGCACGGTCATTAATTTTTCAATAAGCACATGTTTGTTAATGTTCTTCTGCACCCATATTGACCCCTAGTTTTTACTAGCGTCATTTAGCATGAAATGCAGTCTCGAGATGCGACCGCTACTTAGTCCGCACCGTTGGTTATTACGTGCAAATTTGCAAATCAGAGTGTGCGCAGTACCAGGAATATAGAACAGATAAGTGATTATCATTCTGGGATTATATAGTTGCTTTTATTAATTGCACTTACACTTTGGTCTTGGATGTCATTTCCTTAAATATACCATCTGGTAAAAATGGCAATGGATTATCAAAAAGAGTCCTGGAAGAGAATCAACGATTGCATTTATAAGAAAGCAAGTTGCGCCTTCGTAACTTAATGTTTAGTAGGTTTTGTTGTCCCAAAAGGCAACAAACAACATGAGGTATAGATATTCTATGTACTTAACGCCCAAATAAGTAAAACCATGACTGATAAGTTACACCTGGATCATATATACGAAGCGTTTTGACACAATAACAAGCAATTCAATAAACCAATTGAGAGTTGTCTACTTGGCGACCTGGTCTTCGCGTGGAATTGAGGCTGGAGTTGACCTTCTTTTGATACAAACCTGGCTTCCTACTTTTGATACGTGTCATGTTGTTCTTGCGATAATTAGCTTTTGTTCAACATGAAAAAGCAAGAAGGTTTGAATCAAAACAAAGTCAACTCCAGCCTCACTTTCACTCAAAGGCCAGGGTACTAAGCACACAACTGTAAATGGCAGAGAACCACAGAGAGGAAGTCCATCTACATATGAGTTATGATTTAGAAATTTTTGATGTTTTTTATTTTTATTTCTCAAACTTATTAAGTGCGACTTTCTCTAGAAATCGTGTAAAATCTGGATTTAACGGCAGATATTAACAGGCCAATTTCGCTCATTTGTTGCTTAAAAATAGTTATTACAATCAAACCGGATGTTCTTTTGCGGGAAACTTTGCAAACTTCCGCCGCAACATTGGTATTTTGATTGACAGTTTGCTTCGAGCAAGTTGGAAGTTGTGCGAGCAAGTTTCTATTTCAAACTTGTTGTCAGTTGCGGGATTTCTGAATTGAAAGTACTTGGTTTGGTTACCGTCTTGCAGTATTCCACAAACTCTACGATGTCAGGAGTAGAAACTGTTCGTTCCTTCCAGCCAGGTGTACCGGGAAAATACGTCTCGTGTTGTAAAAATCTGTTTACAATATTGGATACAGTTTACCTTGATAATCCAACAATGCCTGCGATTTGTTTTTGTTTTACACCAGACGACCACAAGGCAATTATTCTCTCTCTTTTCTCGACCGAGGTGATATTATTGCGATGTACGTGAGCCATAGCTGAAGATGGACGTGTTTTCACAAAAGTCGCAATTTGCAACTGACAAACAAGTTTGAAATAGGAACTTGCTCGCGAAAGTTGCAACTTGAATTGCTCGCGTAACTTCCAACTTACTCGAAGCAAATGGTCAATCAAAATACCAATGTTGCAGCGGAAGTTTGCAAAGTTGCCCGCAAAAGAACATCCGGTTTGACTGTAATAGGAAAGGAAAAGTGATGTACTCTGTTTCTACTAGAAGCTCTTATGTTTGAAGAAAACAAACAGTGAATTTTCGCGCCGTTGTTAAAGTCAAAACGGCGTTGCTTAGTTGATTAAATACGGACGGAGGAAATTTTGAGTTACGGATACTTGTTCAGTTATGCCATAGAACATGGCTACCAAATCACAGTTTATCTATTATCTTCGACATGTGCCTTTCACTCTAAATATTTGAAGTTAAGAGAAATTCGAAAGAGTCTCTTTGTGATGATGAAAAGTGTCCAAATTTTCCTGTGCGCTTTCGTTCGTGAGCGCGATGCGAGTTTATAGTGCCGAATTTTAGGTTTTAATTTCAACCTTTTTGCCTTTTTCTCGTTTTTCTTCAAATTAAAGCGCTTCTGCCGGAAACAAACTACATCAGGTCTCTTATCTTACTAATGTCTATTTAATTCGGAGAAATGAGATAAATTGATTTTCACTACCTTGTCTGGTGGTTAAAGAAAGTCAAAAAAGCTCCTACTTATTTATCAAGTTTGAACAAGAAAGTCATAAGCGTCACAGTGGTTTGATAACCCGATATTAGTTTTATTCCATCGTTTTTCTCTGATCATTTAAAGAAGCTATATCAAATACTCGAAAGAGTGTTTCATCAGTTTTCCAAACACCTCGAAGTCGATTAAAAAAACTCAGTGGCGCCTCGCGCGTTTTTTCAACCCATTTCTCGATGTTTTGATATCCTGATCAAACGTTCGCAACAGTATTCCTTGTATAGTTAAGAAATTTAAATAAAATTTACTTACAATGAACTAAGATAATGGAGCCCATAGAAAGCTTTGTGATCAATGTGTTTGATGTTATTGCCGTGAAGAAACCTAAAATAGTAAAGCAAACTGTGAATAGTGATCGCGAGTGATTTCTTAAAAGTTGAACAGTGTGTGTATATTTGGACAAGTTATTACTATATTGTGAAGCAAACGAAACTGCAAACTGTTTTTGTGAAACAAAACAGAAACAAAAGCAGATAAAATAAAAGTGGAATATAATAGTGCCCAATATTTCGCTTTGCGAAACAAAGCCTCTTCGTGGGCTATCTTTATAAATGATTTCAACTGTAAAAACGTCATAGCGTAAACTATTGGTGATTGGTGATTGGTGAAGGGTTTGCAGGGTGACAAACTAAACTTATTAGCGATGAGAAAGTTAATGACGTTCGTCACGTCTGTTAATTCCAAGTTGTTCTGACGTTTTGGCTTTGTCTATGAGGTATGCTTCACGTGCTTTTCGTACAGAATCTCTGTTATCACGTTAAAATTACAGCGGTATAAGTTGTATATCTTTAGTAGAGTGTCCTGGTTGATTAAAGTGTTCTGATATAGGAGTAGGGCAGCTGATATGATGCGGATTTCCTACAGAGTGGCGATGCTAACCAAAGCGGTCATTAAGTTGCGTTTCGTTTCTCCGATGTATTGACACGGTAAATTACGTTTAAGCATTTTTACATTGGATCATATAGATCAGATTTTTAGAATTACATATTATGTGATTATTAATACAATGTTCCTCTTTAGTGGTAAAAAGTGTATTTCTTTTGGTCTTGTTCAATAAACTGACAAGTCAAACAGCGTGGATGGTTGCATCTGTAATCGCTCTTCTCGCTGGGAGTTCACGCAGGCTTGCACTTCTATAAGCTACGACAGATGTTGAAGAAAAAATTTGTTTGCAGCGGCTGAAGGATCGAAGAATGTTGAGATGTTTTCGTACAACAGAGACCGGATTACAAAGAGCTGGATTGAAGGTGATTACGCAAAGTGTTCGGTCGGGGACTTCTGGGACTTCCTTTTGTTGTGGTGGCATAGAAAGGAGATCACAGCGAGGAAAGGAATGGACGCGTCGGATTTCACTTTTTAGGAAAGAACGGCAGTATCCTCGTTTAATACTGAAATCACTGCAGTAGTTTTCTCATCACTAGTCAGTTTAGTTTGACACCCATCAAACTCTACCAATCATATTCATTGTTTTTGTATTTCAATATAAAAAACGTTTTTATTGTTGAAATCATTTGTAGTGTTAACCTCCGAAGATATTCCCAAACATGTAAATATTATCGTGGCGATATCTCAGGTTATAAACACAGTCACTATTGGGAAGGATGAAACTGTAATGGGTGACAATTGTCTTTCATTTTTAACATGTACTCAAGATTATAAAGATGGACGTGCCTGTCCTGTCCTTCCCCGGTATAATCAAAGCTGCCCCCACGAGCGATATGAAAGGATATTTAGCAGCTAAACTTCTTGTTCATATTTTGTGTTGTATATTATTATTACTTGTTATTTATTATTTATGAATCCTTATTCATCAATCCTCATTTATCAATGATTTCAGAGTTGTACTGTATACTGTATTTTCTTTGAAAGTTGTTGTTTTAAAAATGGCGCAAAGCATATAATTTTTTAATTAAGGATTGTTTTCAGCATTTTAGCTCATTTATTTCGTGCTTACACACTCGTGTGTACCTCTTTATCATTTAAAGAGAAAAAAGACAATTTACAGGTGAGCAGCTTTGCTCTGAGGCAAATTATTTTGCTGTCCCGGTTAGCCGGGCTGACCCGGTAAACGCGATTACATGGAAAAATTTCAGCCCGGTCAGCCGGAATCCCGGCTAACCGGGCTGGCCCAGTTGTCATGTAATCGCAAACTAAGTTGATTTTTGTTGTTTTTGAACAGGCGTGCCGAAATCTCGGCAAAGCGGTCCAGCCCGCGTCATATAATCGGGCCCTATACCCACCTCGGATAGCCTCAACTTAATGCGAGTAGGGCACGTGTAATTTCACTTACTATTTCTTTCCCAACTTGTCGTATATTATTTACTCACAAGTCTATCAGATTCGGAACTTCAGCAAAAGCATCACTTGGAATAAACGTCACATTGTTATTGATCATCGACCTGTAAAAGTGCAGAACAATAGTTTATGTAAGATTGCAAATGTTCATAGCAGCCATGGAAAGAGTTTTCTCGCACAATTATATTGAGAATAACTTACAGAATCCGTAGACGTTTAAGTCCGGCAAACATACGACGGCTGATATGAGAAATGCTGTTGAAGCTTAAGAACAGACCTTTGAAAGAATCGAGAAAAGTGGGAAATAAAATTTTTAAACACACTAGATTTAAATTCAAAACAGGAAGGTCTTCAAGGTGATCTTCTGAAAAATATGCATGACACTGATTTGTCTGTTAGAAGACTGTAATTTATTGGTTCAAATAAAACATGTAAGTATGAAGCCATTGAATAGTGAAGTGTAGAAAGCCAGTGAACGGCTGCAGGAAAAGATTGTTCAACATTATAAGCAAAAACATTGCATGAACTGTACATGTACGTGTATTTTGTGATTTATGGTCACTCGTGATGTTTTGAAAGTTTTCAAATTACACCGTTCTGCGGTTCGTGCAATTTTGAGAGCTTTTCAAACATCGCTCGTGTCCATAGATTAGGAAATGCACCTGCGTTCATATGATTGCCTATGCATCTTGAAAAATCGACTAAGCCCGTTAAGATTTGTTTGACTATTGTGATTTAATGGTCTTGAGAGAGAAATTCTGACATTTTATTTTACGGGAGTTGCTACATTCACTCTCAGTCAAAATTTGAATTTCATTAAGGAGCAAAAAAGCATTCGGTGTTACCATGGCAACACGAATCTGGAGACTGTAGCAAGGTGTATTATCCCTCCTAAAGACCCAGAAGAAAAAACTCTCATTTTCCACTTTTCTCGGTTCTTACAGAAAACTGATCTTAAACCTCTTTGAGAACACAACCAAGTGTTGCTTTAAACCAAAAACATCAAGATAACAGCTGTCTTTTAGCAATAATATGATAAATTCGATAGAACATGGGACAAATATGTTTAGCGAGACCACACTTTTGCGATTTTGTTTTCTCCTGTTAAAGCAAATTCTATCATATAAGTAAGGGTGATACAATGGTTTCTAGAGGTATAGGATAAATATCTCGAGTAATATTTCAAAATTGTCCCAAAGAAATTTCCCTCTCTCTTTAGATGACGGGCAAGGACGCTATTTACTACAAGCAAAGTGTCTGGCTCCACTTCGGAGCCGTTCTTGACTTTCTCTCACTCAATTCGGCGAAGAACTTTTCCATTTGCTGGCTGGCGTCGTAGCTTAGGTGAGATTTCCGTATAACCCCATACATTAATTATACATGTATAAATATTGTTTTTCTTTAGCGTTCTATTGTTTTGGATAATTATTACCCATTTTAGTATTCTTTATATAAATATTAAGTGTGATCTTTATATAAAGATTATCTGTGGTCATTATATAAATATCACCATGGTTACCAGGTATAAAGGTTCACGCGCGTGATCAATTTGACGTCGCTGATAGGCTCATGTGCTTATGAATTATTAATTAAGAATTGGTTCATGCTTAGCGTGCGTCCATCGAGTTTTATAATTCAACACATTGATACACTGCCCAAATATGGTCAAAAAGTTACATGACGTATACCCAACGATGGAGGTAAGTAGTAGGTTAGGGTCAAAGATAAGCCTCGTTACGGACTAGGTGGACTAGGTGACTAGGTGACTAGGTGCCTAGTCAATGACGTCACAATATGCCTTCCCGCATTCTAATAAGTGCCTAGTCAACTTCCTATTCCTTTTGTGTTATTCTGAAACAATAGGAACAATAGACCAGCCCAAACTTGCCCGCTCTATTCCAACTCACTTCAAAACAAAACACAACTGACACAGATATCCTTTACAGACATAGATCAAAACAATATGCCTTGACCAGGACTCGAACCTGAGTTACTGCGGCCACAACGCTAGACCATCAAAGCTGCGGATATTATAACCAAATAAAACTAATTAGAGGTTTCCGAAACATTCAAGTTTAGAAGCAATAAAATTGCACAGTATAAAAAACCGCTTCTTATTCGTATTTTTCGCAACATTCTTATTGCCGCTACATCGCTAGCCTCTATATCGATTTTCAGTTTCCCAGCCATAACCCACTTTAAGTTTTAATTTCTTTTCCGGTAGCTTCAATGTTCAAACTTTTAATTATGCGAACTTATACTGAACTAAATTTGCATGAAAAATTAGCACCTCGGAAAGATTAACAAAGTAACCAATTACATGCGTTACTAAAACAATAAACCCGCACTCTGTTTAAGTTCAAATAAATTAAATAATAACAAAATGCTTTAAGGTTTCATCAAATCATTATGTCAACAAAAGCTGTTTTATTTAGAACAACTCAAATCCATGTACTCCACATATGATAAGACTGAATCAAGAACAAAATGTTAGAATGAAATAACTTTACGGACATAGCGCGAATTCACTATAAAGGCCATAGCACAGGCCTAAAGCTTTGTTGTTGTTTTTTTCGGAAACAAAGGTTTCCTCTGAAAACGTTTTTACGCTTGGTTCATCTCTGTGTAAGTAAATCCAACAACAACAACAACAACAACAACCTTTATTCATGTGTCAAATCTAAAATAGCAGTTATACAACCACTAAAAAATATTAAGAATTTAAAATAAAACTTTGTTTTATCGTTTGATTGATGTCTTAATTTAACTGACCAATTATTTTCTCCGCAGTAATAAACTTCAGAACTCGGACGGGGATTGTAAAGATTTCGGGAACTGGTATATTTCTATAACGCCACATTTAACATCCAAGAAATTTATTATTCGAGGCTGTTTTCGCAAATCCTTGATCATATATAAAAACGTAACTAGATAACAGTGTTTACTGTTGTAATGAAATGATAGGGGTACAGGAGGGGTACAGGAGGGGTACAGAAAGGGTACAGGAAGGGTACAGGAGGGGTACAGGAGTTTTCACCACCACCACAATTCTATAGTTTTCACCACCACCACCACAATTTTATTGTTTTCACCACCACCATAATTCTATATTTTCTCCTCCTCCTCCTCCTCCTCCTCCTCCACAATTCTATTGTTTCCTCCTCCTCCTCCTCCTCCTCCTCAATTCTATTGTTTCCTCCTCCTCCTCCTCCTCCTCCTCCTCCACAATTCCATTGTTTCCTCCTCCTCCTCCTCCTCCTCCTCCACAATTCTATTGTTTCCTCCTCCTCCTCCTCCTCCTCCTCCACAATTCTATTGTTTCCTCCTCCTCCTCCTCCTCCTCCTCTTCCTCCACAATTCTATTGTTTCCTCCTCCCCTCCTCCTCCTCCTCCTCCTCCCCAAGGATCTACAGGTTGAGAGAAAGTATTTGTGTCCTTGTTTTGTCCTTTTTGTCATTGTCTATAAATCCACAAATACTTTCTCTCAGCCTGTAGATCTTAGAGGAGGAGAGGAGGAGGAGGAGGAGGAGGGGAGGAGGAAACAATAGAATTGTGGAGGAAGAGGAGGAGGAGGAGGAGGAAACAATAGAATTGTGGAGGAGGAGGAGGAGGAGGAGGAGGAGGAGGAAACCTTTGTTTCCGAAAAAAACAACAACAAAGCTTTAGGCCTGTGCTATGGCCTTTATAGTGAATTCGCGCTATGTCCGTAAAGTTATTTCATTCTAACATTTTGTTCTTGATTCAGTCTTATCATTTGTGGAGTACATGGATTTGAGTTGTTCTAAATAAAACAGCTTTTGTTGACATAATGATTTGATGAAACCTTAAAGCATTTTGTTATTATTTAATTTATTTGAACTTAAACAGAGTGCGGGTTTATTGTTTTAGTAACGCATGTAATTGGTTGCTTTGTTAATCTTTCCGAGGTGCTAATTTTTCATGCAAATTTAGTTCAGTATAAGTTCGCATAATTAAAAGTTTGAACATTGAAGCTACCGAAAAAGAAATTAAAACTTAAAGTGGGTTATGGCTGGGAAACTGAAAATCGATATAGAGGCTAGCGATGTAGCGGCAATAAGAATGTTGCGAAAAATACGAATAAGAAGCGGTTTTTTATACTGTGCAATTTTATTGCTTCTAAACTTGAATGTTTCGGAAACCTCTAATTAGTTTTATTTGGTTATAATATCCACAGCTTTGATGGTCTAGCGTTGTGGCCGCAGTAACTCAGGTTCGAGTCCTGGTCAAGGCATATTGTTTTGATCTATGTCTGTAAAGGATATCTGTGTCAGTTGTGTTTTGTTTTGAAGTGAGTTGGAATAGAGCGGGCAAGTTTGGGCTGGTCTATTGTTCCTATTGTTTCAGAATAACACAAAAGGAAGAGGAAGTTGACTAGGCACTTATTAGAATGCGGGAAGGCATATTGTGACGTCATTGACTAGGCACCTAGTCACCTGGTCACCTAGTCCACCTAGTCCGTAACGAGGCTTATCTTTGACCCTAACCTACTACTGAGGTAAATTTCGCATTTTGACAAGAGAATGCAAAAATGACGGACCGGCCTCGATATTTTTTCTTCAAACTGTGCTTTGTTATCAATGTGTTGAATTATAAAACTATTATAGCGCGAAAGCCCCCGTGATATCGCCTAATTCTTAGCCGACGAGGCCGTAGGCCGAGTCGGCTAAAATTAGGCGATATCGCGCAAGCTTGAGCGCTAATAGTTTAATAGCTTTCTTATATGTTATTTTACTCGAAGAAATTAGCTTCACAAGCTACACTTAAATTCGAGTTAAAATAAAGTTTATGTATGTATGTATGTAGAGCGCTAATAGTTTAAATAGATGCACGCTCGCGCTATCAGAATTAGATTGGGCGAATTTCCTAGCTATGTTATAATGAGTTTTTTAACTCACCTTCAATTATTGTATTTCACTGTCGTCATCAAATTCGGGAAAGCTTTACGCCATTGTTTTAACAGCAAGACAAAACCGTCTCCGTTGCCAAGGCAAGTGCAGCTTGAAATTTATAAGCCAGTAGTATAATTGCTTAAAGATAGTTGTAAGCGTTAAAGCCGAAAAAGTTATCATCCAGTATGCCATACACGAGTGTACCCGAAATTATAATTGAACCACCTTAAACTTTATCCGTTTAATTACGAAAAGGACAAAAAGACATTTGTTAGTTATTCAATGTTTCAGTACTTGTTTTGGAAGCACGGAGGGGATCTTTGTCACTCACTCACAAGTTTCGATAGGCTCACTGGTTAATTAATGGAAAATTAATTTGGTAAAGAAATCTGGAAAGTTAAAGAATTCGATTAATTCCGTTTACTAGTCTTTTTGCAACAGTTGGCGGAAAGAGAAAAATAAGATCCAGAGCTTTCAGGTGCTCGCCCTTTTTCGATAATTAGGAGGCAGCCCAGCGTTGTTCAATGTCCTGCTTGTTTGAAACGTTTTATTAACGGCTCGTAATCGTATGGTAATTGATAACTTTGGCCATGATTCATTTGATGGTTAGCAGCGTCGGATGAAGATGGCCTCTCGGATCTTCCATGCTAAAGTGCTACCTGACTTGTAATTGAGACTTTTCCATACCGTCGCAAAGGGTCTCGGATAAGCTTCCGAAAGCTCTAAAAAGTAGATTTCTACTGATGGATTCCCAGCGAAATAATTTTCATTCTGTTTCGTACCTTCTTGATTTGAGTAAACAATAACAGCAAACCTTTATTACTGAATCAATTAGCTATACAAAAACAATAAATATGCTTGCCCTCCACAAGTAGAATACATGAGGCAGCTAAAGAGGGTCTCAATGGGGTTAACAGTTCGCCGTAAAACGGTCCAAAATTTAGTCGTCAGGCGTAAAAATTGAAAAATGTTAACCGTTAGGCGTAAAAAATATGTTAACCGTAAAAACATTTCTAGCCACGATTTGTCATTTGCCATCTCTTGTTAAGACTGTTATGTTGTTATGTGAGTTTGTGTCTTGTCCCAGAATGGTCCTAAGACCTTTTAAGGGAATTAATTTTTGAGATTTCTGTCAGCCGCAACAGGAAGAAATTAACCGTAAAAAAGCCAAAAGTCTAACCGTTAACCACAAAAGCCACAACCCCATTGAGACCCTTCAAGATGGGGGTGAGATGAATAAGATTAACTGACGCCCCGTCCACACGTGTCCGGATATTTTTGAATCCGCAACTTTTTTGTTGCGGATTCAAAAATATCCGGATGTGTGGACGGATCGAAGGCCAATCCGCAACTTTTTTGTTGCGGATTGGCCTTCGATCCGTCCACAAGTTAGGACAACCTCGTGAGGTTGTTGTAAAATTCCGGAATTTTATTCCAGGAAACTTTCGTTCCATCCTCTTTCCAACCCGAAATTTCCGGAATGTTTGGTTGAATGAAAAGCGCCCCTGGGTACTAGAGCGAATCCGGATATGTGTGTACGGGCAAATACGATTCGAATACGTCACGTGTGTCCACACGATGCCGTACTCGTATCGTATTCAAAAATTTCCACTCTGGAAAGCGGATTCAAAAAGTTGCGGATTCGTAAGCCGAATTCACCGGATACGTGTGGACGGAAGGCCAATCCACAACAAAAAAGTTGCGGATTCAAAAATATCCGGATACGAGTGGACGGGCCTACGATAATAAGAAACAAAATTGACAACAAAATGCAGCAGATCATAATAGTTATACAAAAGCCGAGATGAACATGAGGAGCAACTATAAAACATATAAGAAATTTAAACTGAGGAATTAAATAAATCTTACGATAAGTTATGAAAAACTTGTGTAAGATGGAAGACATAACCTGCGGCTGTAAATGCTTAATTAAATAAATAATTAAACTTAGTTCCAGATTAGAACTCGGTATGAGAGAAAGGATGGAGTATTGGATTAGATTAGATTAGATTACATTAGATTAGATTAGATTAGATAAAGTTCGACCCGTTCATCCTGCTTATCTCTCAAATACCGTGTCATATTTTCACTATAAATTGACAGGCAGGTGATTAGCACAAAAAATAAATGATTTTACTGCTTGGCACTCACGTTAAATGATAATAAAAATTGTTTGTCACGAGTGCTGAAAATAAAAACTGTATCAAAAACAGTCAGACGTTTCGGGGATAGCCCCTTCATCGGTGATTGTGCTAATGTCATTGCTAGTATACCCTCCTTCAATGTAGAAATAACGGCGAAAATCGTCAGTGAAGTGCATTTTTAGTTTACCAGATCATTATGTGATACTCACGCTAGCAATAACCCTTGGGGTCCAAGAAATATGTTCTCTGGTATAAATTGTAGTTTGTTGAAGGATAAATCGCTGCAAGACAATAGCAAATGACTGTAAAAGTTGGGTTTACGGCTACTCTCTACATCATTGACTTTTAATAGATTATTGAATTGTATTGTATTGTATTTTATGGTGTTGTATTAACCCATTGACCGTTACATCGGTTAAAACCAGCCTCGACGAGCCATGATCCTTTACCATTTGGGACGTCAGCACAGAAAGAGAATATGTCTTTGATGCACATACAGGAGAAACAAAATTGCACAGTGATACTCAGCAATCGGCAAAACTCAGCAATCGGTTGAATTGGGCCAGAGACTAGCACACACAAGAAATCTGGAAAATTTGACTGGTAAAGTCGATCCACGGATTGCTACTCTTATGTGCGGCCATGCACGTAGAGACTATATTTCCAACAAAACGAAAGTCTAGTGAAAGGCCAACTTCAACAAAAAAAGCGACAAAAAGAAAAGAAATGGCAAGCTGGTTTTAAAAATTTTCTGTTGGGGCATCACCCAAATGAAATTTCGAAAATTAAATACAGTTCGGCAAATGCTTGGAAAAGAAATTTAGTTTTCTTGTTGCGACACTTCGGACAGTTTGACTTTAATTTGCCTAGGTGGCAGCTATAAAACGGCATTATTGGCTTCTAATTGCAGTTTTTGGTGTCCCCGAGTAGACTAGGAGTTAAGGGATCAATGAAGTATGAAAAATGTTTAAATTGTACTTTTTACTCCGGTAAAACGTCGGACGTTTCGTGAACCTTAATTAGTCACAGTTTAGATCGATTTAAATTGTTTCATTATATGCATGTAATTTGACTCAAACGGGATTTTATTAGCGGCAAGGCAGGTGACGATTAGAAATCGACAATGGTCAAGTTTCAATTGGTTGCAATGTGAAGATACGTACCCAAAAGGCAGACAAAAAGAAAAGAAATGGCAAGCTGGTTTTAAAAATTTTCTGTTGGGGCATCACCCAAATGAAATTTCGGGTGATGCGTAGTACAAAATATCAATTTTGGGTTTTTGGAAGTATGTTCGAAATTCCAATTGGGTTTTTGGAAGTATGTTTGGAATTTTGGAAGTATGTTCCAGACCCTCACTGCTCTCGGAAAATACAGAGTAGCTAAAAGCCCAAAAAAAAGTTTGGACTTGTTGATAACTGAAAAAGTAACCCAAAAGGCAGCCACGTTTCATAGTAATATTTTTAATTTAGAAAGTTCAGCTTGGTTTGTCCCAAACACGAATATTATTTTTGCCTGCTTGAGATGGAATCAAGGCCTATTATATATATATATATATATATATATATATAGTCTCTTTAAATAGGTGGGACAACATTGCATAGATCCAATTGTCTGTAAAGGCCGATTTACCCGGTACAACTTTATTTTATACGACATGCTTACGACATGACTTGAGTTGATTTGCACGAAGCAATTCGTGTTGTAAGCATGTCGTAAGAATGGTTTGAGCGTGTCGCATGCGACAAAGTTGTACCGTGTAAATCGGCCTTAAGGCTGCTAATTTGAAGGCAGAAAGAGACCTGGCTTCTATTTCCTTCTTTGGAAGTATGTTCCAGACCCTCACTGCTCTCGGAAAATACAGAGTACTAAAAGCCCCAAAAAAAGTTTGGACTTGTTGATAAGTATATGGATGTAGATGCGGTTGTGTTGATGGAATAACACTAGATGAAAAATTGATATTTACGAGGCCACTACGAATCTTATAAAACATTGATATCTGAATTAGTTAGCGCCTATGTTCCAGTGTGTCCAAGCCAAGTGACTTAACCAATTCTAAGGATTTTGTACTACGCTTAAAAATCTGGCTACATATGCAAAACTCTCAGTCTAACTAAATGGAGACAAAGTCGAATGTCTTTTGTACTTTTCGCCGACTTTAATCAGACTTACATTGTTCAACTTACATGATTACTGTCCCAGAAATGTTCTCAAATAAACCCTTTTGCAGGCGGTTGATCTGATTGTTACCCAGTACCCTGGAAGGAGAAAAATAATTGTCAATCGCAAAAATCAATCATAAGTTCTATTTTATCGTTTTCCAGGCAATTAATTTAGCTACGTTTTACCTGACACCAGTCCAGTTCACCAATGACTATTTTTTTTCGGCCGGGACCAAGAAAACTGCCCGTAATAATTTGGATTGTCGTATGTAAGCGGGTGTCCGTCAAGCGGAGTTCGACTCTACTAGGTTTCTTAGCATCACTATGTAGCGAGCTTCGTATGACAAGCAAATTGATTCGATGAAAATTATTTCAATCATGGACAAGACACTGATCGAAAAAAATTCTAAAATTTGCATAGTATAGTACTGTAAAAATGTGGTGAAGTGTTGTACTTACAAATAAAAAATGCGTATATTTCCTGACTTTCTGATTCTTGACACATCCGTTATTTGGTTGTAGTCCAAATCACTGAAACAACATAAAAACAACAACAACAAACAAGAACAAAGAAACAAATGAATGATCACCAAAACAATACCTTACACGTACGCGAGTTACGATAAACAGGAATAAAAAGAGATTACTATTTTTTTATGGCTGCTAGAAATAACAACAAAATGTTGTTTTTTGATCCTCAAATTCGTCGGAACACCAAGGATAACCGTTTTTCTAACGCACGCTCGTTTTTGCTAATCTATAAAGGCATTTTAGGAATATCTATTTTTATGCAAATAACACGATTTATTACTATTTTGTAAGTTTGTCTGAGAAATTTTCAAAAATAGTTCATTTAAATTACGGCCAATTCAAGGATCTTCATGTACATTCCAAAGTTTTGCTATCATCGGAGATCTTTTGTCAGAAAAGAGAGAGTTGTAACTGTAGTTGCTTTGAAGCAATGGGGAAAATGTGTGGGAATGATCGAAATCATACCCAAAAATTGAATCTTGATTGATTTGAAGAAAGATCTTAAAATTGTCTCTCAAACTCTTCTACTTTTAATGTTGTTTGAGAAGTTAAAAGTTCAAGTTCAAGTTTTTTTATAAAATGTCTGACCACATTTTAAGATAAATGACTTTCTTAGGACTATATAAGGACTATACGTTATTGTTGCTATGGTAAGCACCGTTGCTAAAAACACAGTGAAAAATAAAACTGTCAGAACCAAAAAAGTGTCAAATGTCATAAACTTTGATGAAGTATGTATCCCATATGAAATTTTGATTTTAAAATATACACTCCAAGGTAAAGAAAAACTGTTGTGGCCCTACTTAATTAAAGATAAGCAAGCGTGTTACTTTCAACCCTAGTATTTTTTATGAATTATTATTGAGTATATATCAATCACGAGGAAGAAAGTTTCATCAGGATAATCAAATACTGAGATATGGCAAAGTCATCATGAAATATGAATATTTTAGTAAACACACTTTATTGGAAATTTTGTTCCAAACTAACATTTGAGAGCAATGTGGCGATGTGGCAGCTAAAATCGTCCATGTAATACAAAAAGAGAACTGCTTATATGATGGATGAAGTTCAATCATAAAAATAAATAATTACTTTGGCACTTTTTATGGTGCTACCGGCGCGCGCCAAGGCATCTGTGACAATTCTAGAGCCACCTTAAGTGACCGTAAGTGCATAGGAAATGTTGATTACTTACAGTCTTCTAACACCAGTGATGCCACTAAAATCCGGTACCGATGCCAACATGTTATCGTCTAAACGTCTAACAGAAAATGAAAAATAAAACAGTCTATCAAAACATGTGTTGGTTTAGCATTACAAAAACGAGTGTATATATTAGTGTTTCATTGCCTTTTAAAACATCGAGAATCTTATGAAAAGCACGATTCCGAAGGATTCTATCATTACGAGGTATTTGGAAACCCGATGAAACGAGAAGGCACGATGTTGTTCTCCAGGAACTTTGTTTCGGCCGTTATGTGTATGATAGACTTGTTTATCGTGATTAAATACAATAGGCGGAAATGCTAGCCAAGCCCAACATATTCATGTACCGCGGTGACCGCAAGTAACTGGCATATTGCAATGGCTATCGAGCAAGCAACAAGAGCAATTTTTCATTGCAATTGTTCATGCAATTTTTCATTGCAACTGCAATTGTTTTTTCTTTTTGGAATTCGCGCTTTAGTCATTGCAATAAAGACCCGGAGACCCCCAATGAGTTGTTGTGTATATAAATAAATGAAACATCGTTTGTGTTCCGTCTTTGTTCATACAAGCTGTTGATCAGTGAAAATGGAATTCCGCAGAGTTTTTACAATTTTTTGCTTGCTACATTTTGTGAGGCTGGGCAAACAATAAACAACATTGTATATAAACGTCAGTCGCGTGTTGTGCAACCTTTTATCCTGGATGGTTTGATAATTCAAGAAAAAAATTCAAACCTTCAGCAGACAAAGAGGAGGAAAAACAAATAGGAAAAGCACTAAGGCGAGCTGTTCGACAGCTTTCAAATGAGGCAAGCCAATTGGAGTTTTTTTTATTACACATTGTAATCACATTGTAGTCTGTCTTCTCAATGGCTAAGACCTCGCAGTTAATTCTGGAAATCAGCTCACCCTACAGACCATTCACTAATCTGCTAGCAGATTAGTGAATGGTCTGTAGTGTGCGCGCGCAATGCTTGATTTTCAAGATCAATGTCAAGTTCACGGGTGGTGAATTATATTCTTATTGGAAAATTATAAACTGTGCTCCATGCGACAGTGCGTTTGTAGTTATTTTCTTTAAAGCAATGAATAATAAAACAATTATTAGATTCGGTTTTTGTGATATCCGGAATCATCAAGATGTCGGTTTCCTTGAGCCTTCCGGATTTCACAAAAACCGCATCCAATAATTGTTTAATATATTTACACTTGGCTTGCCTCCGTTAAAAACTGTGGAACAACTTTTTTATCGCTTTCCGATTTTGGCTTCCTTCTTCTGGTCCATAGGGTTTCTAAACTCATCCACCTGACCAGATAAATTTCAATGCACATGAAAAGTGGAGATTACCCAAAATTTATGAAAAAAAATATCAGCTGGATTTTTGGTCATGGCAGCCTAAAATTCATGACAATAGGGCAAAATATATATTTTATTTTTTATGTTCATAAAATTTGAAATCAAATGAAGCGATTTCTTTCCTTTTTTCATGCAAAATAGTTTTAAAAAAATAGAAACTTCAACCGAATTTTTCTCGATAACGCTCTCTAGAAATTATTTAAAAACGGTACTCCAAAGCATATTTATATTAACTACGCGTGGACCATTTAAAAATAAACCTTTAGATTTTCAGAAAAAGGTGATGTGAAAATTCCAATTTCGATAACACTCAGTTCATCGGAAACTTCAATCTGCATCTTGCAAAGGTGTAATACAATCGATTTCCTGATTTATTTGTTTCATCGTTATATTCTGTGTTCAAACTAGGAGTGTATCGCCACTAGAACATCCGATCGAGTCACCTTAGTGAAAAGATCACATTACACGTTAGTTACATATGAATTTTTTATTCGACTGTAAGAACAATATGTGTTACATAAGCTTCATACCTTCTCGCCACCGTGTAATATACTTTATATAATGTGATAACAGGTGCTAATTTCAATTAAACAAAGCTTTTCCTTTGTAGCCGCCGTACGACATGCACCCACTTACAATGTTCCGAGTTTCCTGAATCGCCTAAATGTTCCATCGGCTATCACCTTGAGGTTGTTTTTGTATAAGTACCTATCGTTGAAAAAAATAGGACGACAATAACAAAAACTACAAACAATTCAGGAAGAAGTTTTTTCTTTTGGGGAAAAGAATGAAGGCTTACTGGGCGTCTTTAACTTGACCTGAGTATAAAAAGGAATTTACACCATTACAGCTATAGCAGCTAAACTTTGCTCTCGCAAGATCCGGAATGAGAACGAAACACAAAAGCTGTGTATCATGGATCTAATTCAATATCAGTGTAAGGCTTGTTATGTTAAGTGAAAAGTATTTGAATAGACCATATTCGTATTCTCGATATCGAACTGTAACAAGCTCGCAGTCGAGGCTCATGCGGGGCAATCCTTTCAAATGCAAATTGTTTTAATGATATTCCTTGCATGGGCCCCCATTGCAAGCTAGTTCCAATTCAATACCGAGAATACGAATATGGATTATTAGTAAAATTTTGTCGCTTGAATGTAAAAATAACTAAATATGCTGACATATATAATATTTTTATTAATATCCTGATTATTATTCTTCTGGCAGGGAAGAGGCATAGACCTTAAAGTTTAGTTACTTACAAATTGATAAGTTTTTCACCAGGTCCTTCCAAACATCCCTTCTGTATGTGAGATAACCTATTGTGTGAAAGGTCACTGCAAACAAATAAAATGGAAATAAAAAAGAAATGTTAACAGCACAAAGAACACTTTATTTTATTACTTTATTTTTTTTTTTTTCAAACTTTATTTTGCATTAACAAAGCCTACAGACAAGATACATTACAAACACGAACAAAAGAAAAAGCAAAAAATAACAAAATAACAAAACAACAAAAACAATAAATACAAAAACGTAGACTAAAAAGAAAAATACGGTTTACAATATTTTTAAGATCGTCATTAATTCGGATCGGTCTTCCCTCCGGCGATGTTTTTACAAAAACTTTCTTATCCACAGTCCTTGTACTAATCCATCTGCCTTCTTATCGTTGGCTGATTTAACCAGATTTCAGCGTAGTGCGATCAAGCTCTCGTTAATGAAAATGCGGTCTGACACAACTCCAGCAGCTGGAAACAGCTGTGACATCATAATATTCTTTACCTGCACTCTAGAACGCTATACAAGAACAGAGTGCAGGTAAAGAATATTATGATGTCACAGCTATTTCCAGCAGCTAGAGTTGCGTCAGACCGCATTTTCATTAACGAGAGCTTGATCGCACTACGCCGACTCGGAACTCGGTCGGCGATATCTATGTCCTCCGCTTTAACCTGTACGAGTAGTAGTAGATGGTCAGAGTTAACCCCGTTACGGCATTCCCCTGCACTCCCCTACATTCCCCTCATTAGTTATGCCTAGTCAATGACGTCACAATATGCCTTCCTGCATATTAATAAAGGGAATGCCTTTTCATGACGTCAACTACCTATTCCTTTTGTGTTATTCTGAAACAATAGGAACAATAGACCGGCCCAAACTTGCCCGCTCTATTCCAACTCACTTCAAAACAAAACACAACTGACACAGATATCCTTTACAGACATAGATCAAAACAATATGCCTTGACCAGGACTCGAACCTGAGTTACTGCGGCCACAACGCTAGACCATCAAAGCTGTGGTTGATATTATAGCTGAATAAATTAATTAGAGGTTTCCGAAACATTCAAGTTTAGAAGCAATGAAATTGCACAGTGTAAAAGAAACCACTTCTTATTCGTTTTTAAGCGGCAACATTCTCATTGCCGCTTCATCGCTAGCCTCTATATCGATTTTCAGTTTCCCAGCCATCACCCACTTTAAGTTTTAATTTCTTTTCCGGTAGCTTCAATGTTCAAACTTTTAATTATGCGAACATACACTGAACTAAATTTGCATGAAAAATTAGCACCTCAGGAAAATAAACAAAGCAATCAATTACATGCGTTACTCAAACAATAAACTCACACTCTGTTTAAGTAAAAATATATTTAATAATAACAAAACGCATCAAGGTTTCATCAAATTGTTATGTCAACAAAAGCTGTTTTATTTAGAACAACTTAAATCCATATACTACACAAATGATAAGGAAATCAAGAACAAAATGTTAGAATGAAATAGCTGTACGGATGTTCCGCGAATTCACTATAACATCGGATTGCAGTTCTGAAGCTTTGTTGGCTTTTTCGGTAGCAAAGGTTTCCTCTGAAAACGATTTTACGTTTGGTTCATCTTCGTGTAAGTAAATCCACTTTGTTTTATCGTTTGAATAATGTCTTAATTTAACTGGAGAACTCGGACGGGGGTTGTAAGGATTTTGGGAACTGGTATATTTCTATAACGCCACGTTTATCATCCAAGAAATTTATTATTCGAGGCTGTTTTCGCAAATCCTTGATCATATATATAAAATGTAACTAGATATCCGCGTTTACTGTTGTGATCAAATGATAGGGGTACAGGAGGGGTACAGAAAGGGTACAGAAAGGGTACAGAAGGGGTACAGAAAGGGTACAGGAAGGGTACAGAAAGGGTACAGGAGGGGTACAGGAAGGGTACAGGAAGGGTACAGAAAGGGTACAGGAGGGGTGCAGAAAAGGTACAGGAGGGGTACAGGAGTTTCACCACCACCATAATTCTATATTTTCTCCTCCTCCTACTCCTCCTCCTCCTCCTCCTCCTCAATTTTACTGTTTTTCCTCCTCCTCCTCCTCCTCCTCTCCTCCTCCTCCTCAATTTTATTGTTTTTCCCTCTCCTCCTCCTCCACAATTCTATCGTTTTCTTCCCCTCCTCCTCTCCCTCCTCCTCCTCGGGAAGTATTTGTGGATTGCAATGAAATTCCATTTTTGCGCTTCTTGTGATCGGCTTTATTTTATTTTATTTATTTTATTAACATTTCAAGCAATCCACAAATACTTCCCGAGGAGGAGGAGGAGGGGAAGAAAACGATAGAATTGTGGAGGAGAAGGAGGGGGAGGAGGGGGAAAAACAATAAAATTGAGAAGGAGGAGGAGGAGGAGGAGGAGGAGAAAATATAGAATTATGGTGGTGGTGAAAACTCCTGTACCACTCCTGTACCCCTCCTGTACCCTTTCTGTACCCCTCCTGTACCCTTTCTATACCCTTCCTGTACCCCTCCTGTACCCTTTCTGTACCCTTCCTGTACCCCTCCTGTACCCTTTCTGTACCCCTCCTGTACCCTTTCTGTACCCCTCCTGTACCCCTATCATTTGATCACAACAGTAAACGCGGATATCTAGTTACATTTTATATATATGATCAAGGATTTGCGAAAACAGCCTCGAATAATAAATTTCTTGGATGATAAACGTGGCGTTATAGAAATATACCAGTTCCCAAAATCCTTACAACCCTCGTTCGAGTTCTCCAGTTAAATTAAGACATTATTCAAACGATAAAACAAAGTGGATTTACTTACACGAAGATGAACCAAACGTAAAATCGTTTTCAGAGGAAACCTTTGCTACCGAAAAAGCCAACAAAGCTTCAGGACTGCAATCCGATGTTATAGTGAATTCGCGGAACATCCGTACAGCTATTTCATTCTAACATTTTGTTCTTGATTTCCTTATCATTTGTGTAGTATATGGATTTAAGTTGTTCTAAATAAAACAGCTTTTGTTGACATAATGATTTGATGAAACCTTGATGCGTTTTGTTATTATTAAATATATTTTTACTTAAACAGAGTGTGGGTTTATTGTTTGAGTAACGCATGTAATTGGTTGCTTTGTTCATTTTCCTGAGGTGCTAATTTTTCATGCAAATTTAGTTCAGTGTATGTTCGCATAATTAAAAGTTTGAACATTGAAGCTACCGGAAAAGAAATTAAAACTTAAAGTGGGTGATGGCTGGGAAACTAAAAATCGATATAGAGGCTAGCGATGAAGCGGCAATGAGAATGTTGCCGCTTAAAAACGAATAAGAAGTGGTTTCTTTTACACTGTGCAATTTCATTGCTTCTAAACTTGAATGTTTCGGAAACCTCTAATTAGTTTATTCAGCTATAATATCAACCACAGCTTTGATGGTCTAGCGTTGTGGCCGCAGTAACTCAGGTTCGAGTCCTGGTCAAGGCATATTGTTTTGATCTATGTCTGTAAAGGATATCTGTGTCAGTTGTGTTTTGTTTTGAAGTGAGTTGGAATAGAGCGGGCAAGTTTGGGCCGGTCTATTGTTCCTATTGTTTCAGAATAACACAAAAGGAATAGGTAGTTGACGTCATGAAAAGGCATTCCCTTTATTAATATGCAGGAAGGCATATTGTGGCGTCATTGACTAGGCATAGCTAATGAGGGGAATGCAGAGGAGTGCAGGGGAATGCCGTAACGGGGTTAACTCTGACCATCTACTACTACTTGTACGTTTAGGGAAGCCGCGATTTTCAGCACTGCTTCTTCATTGAGCCACACACATTCTCTGGGATACCCACTATTTTGTTGGAGTTCTTTAATTTCTCGAGCATTGTTCTAGCGCGTCGATATGGCTCCTCAATCTCTTCTTCTTACTCTTTTACGCGCTTTTTGGTCGCTTGCAGTTCCGTACTAAGTTGGTTTTTGCTAGCGAGTGCGGCTTTCAACGCATCCCTTGACATTTCTCAATTCAGTTTCTTGATTCTTGAAGGAGAATTTTAGCTCTGCTCGTTCGAAACGCTTCTCATTGACTTCTGTAAATTCTTGAATATTTCATGTATGTCCGAGAGTCGGGATGACCGTCCTGCAGCAAATGTTTTTAATAACCGAGCTTTCGGCTGTCTGCACTGTAGTCTTCGAAGGGTGAAACAATCTCGTTCCCAGAGCCAGCGTTACCCTTGTCCAGCAGCCTTCGAAGGGTGAAAGAGAACGGCCAAAAAAAGCGCGCATGAATTAAAAATTAAACTAATATAAATACATAAATCATGTAAAACAAATTAAAGATGTTTGTTCAAAAGAATGTTGTATTGTCAGGCAGCCGAAAGCTCGGTTTTTAAAAACATTTTATCCAGAGAACATTTTTATATTTATTCATTTTACAATTTTTCTACATACAAACGTTTTTTATATAACACAAGCTGGGAAGCCTGTTTAGTTTTATTTATGGATAGTTTACTCACAGAAAGGTCAAATCGTGCATCGCTCGAAGCGTTCCACTCTCTATTTCTTGAAGGCCGCAGTTAGCCATGCTTCTAGATAGAAATACAAAACAACTCCCATTAAGTCAATTTAAATATTTATGAGTGCCTATGTCCAGGTTCTGGCTCGCCTGATTCTCACTTGTGCGATAATTATCAAGCGCAAATCCCCCCTCAAACTTGCAAACCAATGCAAAGCTTAATTAAGCATAAGCATAAGTGGTTTAAGTGGAAGCAGAAGAACTTGCTCCCAGTGAAACGAATATTAGCATAAGCACAAGAGTAAACGAGACACCTTATCGTCCATTATAGACCTAAGTGTTTTCTCTTTGTTTACATGTTTTTGTATGCGTACACGTGAACACATTTATTTCGTGCCTTAAAATTGGCTCTGATTTTAATTTTATCTTTGTTTGTGTTACACTAATGATAATGACTGCCAAATCAAACAAAAACAAATTTGAAACTTTTATATTCCTCTTGTCCATCGCTACTTTTTTCCAAGCTTAATTATTGTCATTGTTTCGTATGTTGTTTCTATTTTTATAGTCTTTACATTCTTTCCGGTAAGAATCAAGTAGCTTCGCACGGCCTCTGGCAAATCTTTCGAAATTTCCCGCCAACGCGCGAATACGCGAGGGACCTAGAACGAGTACAATTATTGACCGAAGATACACCTACATGTATGTTTATGCTTATGTGCGACGAAGCAGAACAGAACAGGATCATGCACGTGCATATTTAACCAGTATATAACCCTATTCGGCCTGGGGGGGGTGGGGCACAAAGTGCCCGCTCTAACTTTCAACATTCATAACTTCTTTAATATGTATTCAAACGCCATCAAACTTTGTGACTTTTCCTAAAATTTATCTGGCAACAATTTCATATGACAATTTTTTGATCACGTGACTTGATGTTTCCATGGCAACAAGATTTTGACAGCCATGTTTTTTGAAATTTGCATATTTATACCTTTGAATGAAGAAAAACAGTGTTTATTGTATAACTTTTGTATTTTTGTGTCATTTAGCATTTATTCATTGATTTTGATTAATTTTGCGTCAATTTGGACGGTTTTTAAGAGGTTTTAAAAAATTTCAGAAATCCAAGATGGCGGCCGTATAACTAATTACCTAATAACTACGTCATATGACGTCATCGTTCTATTGTGCAGACCGCAAAGGAGACAGTTTTGGACGTACCATGTACCCTCTTGTTTTCATTGTCATAGCCTTAATGTTCTTGAAGTTACGTAGGGGGGCGCACATTGTGCCCCCCAGGCTCAGGAACTCAAAACAAGCCCAGGCTGAAAAGGGTTAAGGCCGTCATTTTGTATGTGTCAAGCAACGTAAAGTAAGCGCAAGCCTTGTGTGTGTACATGTCGCCTTTGCTTTGTGCTGATCTCGCCGGCAAGTGGGAATAGACAATATTCGACATTCATGTTCCTAAATGGCCAACATGTTGATTGGATATTCTATATTTGCCTTTTTAAGTTAAAACTTGTACCAAACTTACAGGCAATCCATTCTGTCGAAGCCAGCAAATGTATTTGATGTGAGAACAGGTCCGATCAATTGATTATTGTTAATGTTCCTAGAAAAGTTAAATAAACATCAATTTAACGCAAAATGTTCAAAGTGAGGTTAATGAAGCTGATACGTTTATAACATTAAAACTAGAAGTAATCACAGATTAAAGTGTGTCTCCTTAGGTACCTCGTTGTGACATAGCATTCGCGTTTTAGGCATGTTTCTGGTTCTTTCTTAATTTAGGGCCGGCTTGTAGTTGTGGAACGTTGTACGTTGTCGAACGAGCTGTCAGAGCACGAGGCAGCAAATATAGTACGCACTCAGGGCAAAACACGCTCTAAGCATGCGGGATACTATTGTGACGTTTCAAGATGGCGCAGATTTGGAACCGACACTTTTCTCGATTCGTTCCGCCTAGACGACGCGCTAAGCATGCTGGATACTATTGTGACGTTTCAAAATGGCGCAGATTTGGTACCGACACTTTTCTCGATTCGTTCCGCCTAGCCGACAAGATTAGGAAGCGTCTCCTTCGTCGACACAATAAGTGAAAAATAAAATTGACAGACGATAGATCAGCGTTGTCATGCGTGAGTTTTCAGTAGTCCGTTGTCCGCCTTTACACAAATCTTATTTTAAGAAGTACATTATATTTGTAGAAGCCACTTGACTGTATTCGTTGATGATTTTGACAACGGATTCGGCTTTTGGAGATACAATTTTTGAGACTTACTTACAAGAAATGTTCTATTAAACCAGCCCAATTTTGACCATTATGATTTAAAAAAGAAAACAGCCTTTTGCTTTCAGTGACGCTTTCTGGGAAAGTGTTGCTAACTTTGGTCCCACCGAAGATTCTTATCCCCCGTGAGAAAAGTAATCGAAAATTTTAAATTTTCCTTTTGCATTTTATCGTTAACAAATGATCAAAGATGACATAAACTATTGTCATCGAAGCTTTCTGAATCCACAATGTCAAAAGAAAATATTTTTACAGGGCTATTGTTCTACATATAAAAATGATGAATTAAAGCCAAACTCACTTACAGGTAGTTTAGACGGATTAATCCTTTGAGAATCATGTTTAAGTCACCATATGAAATTAAGTTGTTTTGAAGCTCACTGGGAGATAAAATATATGTCAAACTGATTATAAATTTAAGTAATAGTTAACTAAAGGAATATTCGACGTACTTATCAGTGTTCATGTATTGAAGACGTTAGTTTCATCATTCAGTATCATACATTGTCTTTTGTGAAAACACAACCACTTGTATGTTTTAAGGGCTAGAGGCTAGAGGGAAGAAGGTATTTTACTCCCAATTCCATATGCAAGGATCAACTGTATTCCTATTCTTTTACATTACTCGAAAAAGCCAAGTAATTTATCAGCTATAAAAGAAAAAGACTACATTGCTGAAACTCAGTCTGATGTAAATATTGCAAAACCCATCCCGCTGGTTGCAGATCACTGCCCTTCAATATTAACCGACTTATCTTTTAGTTGTGTTATTTCCTTAGTGAAACTCACAGCCTGGCCACGCTTGCTGGCAGATTAAACCCTCCTTCAATAAAGTTTTTCTGAAGGTCGCTGCAATCACAAAAACAAGTTGAAAAAAGCAATACATCAACTTTCTAGGTCTTCTTATCACTGTTAACTAAGGCTGAGGTCATTCTATGAAGCCTAGTAAGAAAATTTTAAAAAACAAGACGTAATATTGTTACGCTTACAAAACTGTTAAGTAAATATCGAATTTTCAGGGCAACGTATCTACATTTAAAAACCGGGTATGCCTTTGGACGCCCCAGTTAAAACGATGGACTCAAACCGAAACCGGAACCGGACCGTATCCCCCTCAGGACAGCCCGGTTGATTATGCAAAACATATTGAATGAATTAAGTAATGATCCGCATAAGAAGGAAAGTGCTAACGGCAATGCACGATGAAATGCAAACTTTTTTCATTGTTACAACTAGTGATCTCATTGGCCTAGACTCAAAGACCGCTAAAAAGTTAGGTTTCAAGGTGCATTTTGTTTGATTTTTTAAAGGTTTCATGTAATTTAAGACCCAATCGCAAAACATGCAAATTTTTAAGGAAATTGTATTTGAGGAACTTCGTCAAAGAAGCAAAATTATTAGCTATTGTCTTCTGCTATTTTAATTGGTTAAGCACGAACATTTCCTAAAATTTATCTGACGCAAATGGATATTCTTTATTTTTATACTGAAATATAATTATAAACCATTAGCTCCTCTCCTATTCTTAAAATCAAAGACATTCTATGTGAGCAAGAGCCAATGCCGCAGAACAATGAAGTTTACTGTAGTTCTTATGTGGAGCGTTACTTAATCAACTATATTTTGAGAGGCCGGCTACACAGTATAATCAACTGAAAAAACTAGTAGACCACCTAACTATAATAAGCTAAATACATATATAACAGGTATTTACAACATGCTAATTACATAACAGGTATTTACAACATGCTAATTACATAACAGGTATTTACAACATGCTAATTACATAACAGGTATTTACAACATGCTAATTACATAACAGGTATTTACAACATGCTTATTACATAACAGGTATTTACAACATGCTAATTACATAACAGGTTTTTACAACATGCTTATTACATAACAGGTATTTACAACATGCTAATTACATAACAGGTATTTACAACATGCTAATTACATAACAGGTATTTACAACATGCTAATTACATAACAGGTATTTACAACATGCTAATTACATAACAGGTATTTACAACATGCTAATTACATAACAGGTATTTACAACATGCTAATTACATAACAGGTATTTACAACATGCTAATTACATAACAGGTATTTACAACATGCTAATTACATAACAGGTATTTACAACATGCTAATTACATAACAGGTATTTACAACATGCTAATTACATAACAGGTATTTACAACATGCTAATTACATGCATTAAGATATCAAATTCGAATAAAATTGCTAAAATTAAAAGCTAAACTATAAAAGATAATTTCCATACATTTGACATACATGTTACAATGGGCTTATACATTTAACCCTCGACGTACAAAAGGAATGAGATGATTTAAGAGGATTTTTTTTATCAGCATCTGTAGTTTTCAGTAGACACAATTTGGCAAAGTTTGGTGAAAATCAGTTGCTATGACTACAAGATATGACGTAATAACTAGTATGAGGTCAAAAATGGGGTGAAAATATAAATGCTAGAAAAAGCAACAACGCGTTTAATTATAACATATTTTACAAGTTAGCATAAAAATGTCAATTTTTGCACTTTTTCGATAAATTTTATCGATGGTGACCGTCATTTTGAATGATGTCAAATGTCCCTAGCAGCGCTATAACCCATAATGTTAATCCTATTTTGTAGAGAACATCACAGGCGATTTCTTAGAGCTAAAATCCTTTCAAAGTATTGTAACAGCAAAAATCCAAGGAGAGAATTTTGCAGCCTTTCCCCCTCCCTTGTACACGTTGGGGGTATTTGTTTTGTAACAGGGACTTTTGGGGAGTTTAGCTCCATGGCTGAGCGAGAGGTGCCCTGCTATTAACCGAGATCTTTTACATCAACTTGATCACAACTTCATTCAGGAACATGTTGTTTTATTGTTGATGTCGACTCATTCAGTTACAAGCAGAACTCAAAGCTCTTAGTGAAAGACTAATTGTCATAAACGAGTTGTAGCTAATAGTATTTAGACAACTTAATTTTCCTTGCGTCGTAACTTTACCAAATAGAAGGAATTCAGATGGAGATATTCTTACATGACTGCAAGTGATGTTAGATTCCTAAAGGTGTTCAGTGGAATGAACTTTAGGAGGTTCCTTGAAAGGTCTCTGAGTGAAAAAAAATATATATATATATAGGTTAAAAACGTGAATTTAAACTCTAAACACTGTAAACTAGTTTGTATTGGATCATCGACAACTGTAGAAAATTAAATTAACTTTAACAAAAGTTCAACTATCCTCGTTTTCATAAAAAAAACAGGTTACCTTCCTTTATTATTAAATCATCATTTATTTCTTTTTTTTTTCAATAGACATCCAACATTTAACCTTAAACTGTTAAAACGCTTTTCAGCTGAAAGTTTGAGAGGGCCTACAGTATGACAAGTATGCAACTCAACTTAGTAGAATACAGCATATATGGCACCCTGAAGTAATCCCTTATTATGCATAACGTGTTATTCCTTACATTTTTTTCAGCAAAGCAAGATTTCCAAAGGCACCTTCATGTATGGATTTCAACGAATTTCCTGAAAGATCCCTACAAGGGGATAAAACGACATAAATAACGGCAATAAATAGCAAAATTTTGTGAATATCGGAAGATGACGTTATGTTCTCATGAAACATACAGCATCACCGTGTTTGCTGGGATCCCAGTCGGTACTTGTTCAATGCCAACGTTAACGCATTTGACTTTTACTCGTGGTAAATGTGACCTTGTGCCAAATGAAGAACAGTTACATTTTATTGGACACTGTTGGCTTTTGCAGGACACCGTAAGCCACAGGACCAAGGTCATCAGCTTCAGACGAACACACATCACAGGAAACGTTAGTTTAAAAGTGAAAAATAGGATAGAATAAGGCTTCAACAATAAGCTTCTCACAATGATTGGGATGATTTCTGACTATGGAGGTTTGCTAGCTAAACATGTGTGCAAACTGGCTCTAAAGGGACACTGTCCTGGCTGATATATCGTGTTTTCATGATTATGGCCAGGAGCTTGCTTTAAGCTTAATTTATTATCTTGAAATTGGAAGAAACCATCGCCAAAAGTGATAGAAGCAAAGAAATATGAACTAAACAGACAAAATAGCGGCCAGAAAGGTCCCAATTTTACAAGAATGGGAAGTTTGATTTCTTGACCGCCTGCCACTGAGATTTCATGAATTGTTAACCACTTCAATCCTTGCAATCCTGCACTTTATCTCCAAACTACTGCTTTTGTTTTGCGCTATAGAATATTTTTATCCAACTAAGTTGTATATTTGGTGGCATTTGGCAATATAACGTGGAGCCTCTTCACAAGGGCCACCACGGGACAGAGCCGCTGCTGTAGAAAGATGGCCGCTGTAGGGAGATACCGGTGTTATATAACATCACTCCAGTCACATCACTTATCTTATACTGACAGCCAGCAAAGTTGATGTTTTCTTATTTTTTTGGAAGTTGGCCATGATATTAATTCATTAAATCGTATTCCAGTGTTATTTACTTCACAACCCCATGGAGTTGGGTAAAGAAAGAGATGGCTGAAAAGAAGATTCATTATGGTTTTATGTACTCTGAACTCGATTTTAGAATGTACCGATAATGTTTATGAGTCATAATCATTAAACACGATAAAAAAACTTGATATCTCTTCCTTTTATTCTTGCTGTATTTGCCCAAATGAATAAACGCTTCTTTTGAGGCTTTGTTTAGGTAAAGAGTTACTGCATGTTTCGTAAACACCTATGCCTAGGATTGACTTCTCTCGCAGAAATAACAAAACCGGCAATTTTTACACGACCTTAAAAAAGTTTGGAAAATTGAAGTTTGTCCTCCATCTTCATGTAGGAAAATAGCAAATGTATCGCAAATAACCAAACAAAATATTAGAAAAACAGATGCAAAGAAGAGCCCTGACTAGTTAAATTTAGCAAACATAACAAGGATATCACGAACAAACATCGAAATATTTTTTTAACAAATTAACAATTTAACATAACAAATATGACAAAAATACGAAAACAAAAATATATTCAAGTATCCTGATCGCAGTATTGCGATCGTTGACGAACTCTCTTGAATATTTAATAGTTTTGCAAAATGCGTGGCTCGTTAATATATAAGGACCCCTCCTTGCATTTCTTATTTGCACTTCTGTTTCTTTGTTATTTTTAATATTTTGTCTCACAGTTTTGGCAGTCGTGGATGAATTGTCGTGATATTTCTGCTAAACTTATGTTTGCCGATTTCTTGAATGGTTGGCAAACTTTTTGATTTTTGATTTTGTATATTTCTTTCATTTGCTGTTTTTGCTACATGTTTTGTATTTTTATTCTTACAGTAAAGCTTCTGTTACACGTAACAATTTTCCCTGAAACTTGTCGCAAAAAAATTGCTGTAAGTTGCACGTACAATGTTACACGTTACAATTGTCATGCAATTTGTCTCGCGAAAAAGAAAGTGTGGCAAAACAAGTTGCAAGAGCCATGTTACAGTATTTTTGTTGTGCAACTTAAAGAACCTTGTTGCAGAAAGTTGAAAACGATTCAACTCTTCATGCAACTTAAAAAAACAAAAATTCAGTTGCGTGAAGGGGTGTTACACGTAAAAAGCGTGCGTGCAACTTGCAACAATTTGGTTTGCGAGATACAGTAAGTTTCACGAAAAATTGTTACGTGTAACAGCACCTTTAGTGGTGATGAATTATTTTTTCAATGTTGTTACATTTGCTGAATTTTTCTTTTTGCATTTTGTTACATGTGCTATTAGTGGTATTTATAAGCCTCAAATGTGGCGACTAAACTTGTTTGGTTTTTTTTTCAACAGTAGCGAACCAAGAAAACGAACTTGTTCACTCGCGGATTTACCCCAATTGCTGGTTTGCACGTGACGTCACGGCGGCCATGTTGGTGGTCAAGAACAAAACCGTTTCTCTCCGCTGGGAACTAAACTCTATTTTCATGCAAATTCTGCGAAAAAAAATTGTATTGTATTGACCACCAACATGGCCGCCTTGTCACGTGGTTGCAAACCAAGAATAAACAGCATTTGGTGTGTTTCTTATGAATACAAGAAAAATTATAAAGAAAAGGGAATATATTTGAATAGGCAATTATTTTAGTCCATATTTTCCCAACCGGCCGTAACGGCCATCTTCAATTCAAATTTTAAACCAGAGGCGCGAATTGGAGGTGCGGAGCCTGGCCTTTTATACCGGAACTTCGTGTTTAATCTAAGGTTTCCACGGCTTTTTTGTGACAAATGCCGACGAAAATATTTCCAAAGCTAGCCACTAAAATGAGAAAAGATGTCAGCATTCAGAATGTTTTGGTATTTTACAAAACATCGCGCGAAGCGCTTTCGGTTTCGAATTACCGTTGTGTAAAGACGTAACTGTGTTTGCAAGAACCACCGTAACAAAATAGAAGCACCGGATCCTGTGGTAAAGGATCTAATCAGCGTAAAAATGAAACAGTATGATACAAAAGCAAGGCTGATTAAACGGTACGGAAATTGTATTTGAATCCAATATTTCGAAAGGCACAGCCTTTCTTCTTCAGGGTCTTACAAACCCTGAAGACCCTGAAGAAGAAAGGCTGTGCCTTTCAAAATATTGGATTCAAATACAATTTCCGTACCGTTTAATCAGCCTTGCTTTTGTATCATACCGTTATGTAACATTTAAATCCACCGTGAGTATCGTGCAGAGGAAGTAATTTTGATTGGCTGATTCGACAAAATGTCAATCAATCAAAAGAAGTGAACGGTAAACGATGCGTAGAGGATTTAGATCAGGCTCTATTTTCCTTTTCGCGTTTCCCGCGAGAATGGAAAACCAAGAGAAACGAAAATAGAGCCTTATGACAAGTTAATCTTTAACTCGCTAAAAGCAAACGGAGCCGGGATTATGTAAGCCATTCTAGTCAAATTTCTCCCAAAGAAAAACATAGACAATCCGTTCAGCTCTTGAAGCAGGCAACCGTTTAACATGATCTGTTCAAGTTTTAGCACTGAATACGCAGTTCCTGTATCACGATGTTCCTGTTATACTTTACGTAAAGATGGACTAGTGGATGGAGGTCATATTGATAGATTTTTATGAGATAGAAAGGGCTGGTTGAGTCACCTGTGCTACTGCAGCTGACCGATGATGATAATGTTTGATGAAATAAAAAACACGCACTCATAAAATGACTTTCAACATACGAATCCAGGCGTAAAATTCAGTTCATATGCCTCTCATCTTTCGAACTCCTACACTGTGTTGCTGCCCCTTTAATTAAAAAGGCAGGCTGTAGTTGCTAAAAGCACGAAAAAAATCGCCACACTTACTTTTTTGCGCTGTTAAGAGAAACCTCTTGTTCCTAGTGGTGGTGCTGTTCTTTGAACTGACACAACAGACCACTGAAGCTAATATATCTTTGGCCAGTTAACTCAGGTCGAACCGGAAGTTTCGATTGAAAGCATGCTGTAAGGTTCATATCTGAAAAATATATATATTCAGGTTCAAGCGTTATAGGAGTAGTAATACATTATCGAAGGCACGAAACCTAAATTGAGGTTCGATTCCGTGGAATAATGTTATTAAAATTACGCTTTTAGGTCACGAACAAGTTAATTATTTAAGAATAAAATCGATAAAGTCGTCTCTTCACGTAAACTTAAATATTGACTGATGTTAGTGTGTTTCCGTTTGGGTTATTTTATTATTAGGGTACTATGGCGAGTGGATTATGACGGGGTAATTTAAATTTGTTCGGAGAAACAGTTTCTAATGACCGAAATAAAAGAAATTCGCTTTTGTCTTGATAATCATTTTTAATTTAATGTTTTCAGCTCTCATCCTCAGTTTTAACAAATTTTAGCGCTGTCCGTCAATACGTGCATGCGTGAGTAAGTTCGTTTGTTGATTAGTTAACGAATGAACATAATTTGTAATCACCTTCGCTGCAAATGTTTCATCTGAGCACCCGTGCTGACCACTATTGCCGGTTTAGCTAGTTATAGGCAATTACACTAATTAAATATTAAATACATACGCCAGTACATACGCGAGAAACGTAACTAAGCGTCAACGCATAGGAGAACAGGGAATCATCAAAGTGTCTATTGGGCTATATCCTGTAAGTTTTTTTTCCATCATGCAATGCCGTTTGCGTTTGTCAGCTTAATGCGTTTAAAGTCGCAAAGGGGTGAAGTTGGTTTTCTCTATTTGCATGTTTGGTCCTTTCAGCCGCGATTTCAAGGTTTTATAGTGTTTTCACTAGCGTTGCAATATTGAAACGACTTATATTTCTATCTGAGCAAAATTAAGAAACTGGAGCTGTGAAAAATGCAGAGTTGAAAAGAACAAACAACTGAACGTCAGTGTCAAGTAAACACCAAAAGAAAATTACAAAGTCCTTAGGTTTTGAAAGGGAATGTAAACCCCCAAAACGCTACTTTTTCTGGTTACATAGCCGTTTAGTACATTAAAGAGGTGTTACAAATCCGTAATAATTGTTTTTTCTGTGTAGGCGCATTTTGACAAAAATGGCTTTTGAAATTCGAAAGAAATGTAATTTCTGACGACTGAGTGACGTAGGAACGAATTAGGCAGAAATTATTATTCTGACGGCACGGCATAGAGGTTCGCGTGTCCTCATGGGACAGTTCAGGACTATTTAAGGTTTTGGCGGAAGATATGTATCATTCTACGTCGGTCAGTCTTCTGCAACGTTATCTTTTTTCTTGTTTCCCGTGTTGCTTGACCTCGTGTTCTCGTGTTCTCGTAATGTCTGTTTCCCAAGACGTTCAAGCGTTTATAAATAAGTCTTTGGCCGATAACAACAAATCGTTATTGGATCAGATCTCGAAGTTGGTATCTGATTCAGCCGAAAACATCAAGCGTTGTAGTGCTGAAGCTACCGATGAGCAGTTACGAGAGATAAAGAAACTCCGCCGGGAAGAACCTAAATCCTTCAACCGAAAAGGAAACGAAATTTAATACAGGTTTAACGCGAAGCTGAAAGATTCGTTGGATGAAGCTAAGTCTCATTTGGCAGCTAACGCGATTGAAAAGGCGAGAGAGTCGTTGTCAGAAGGTACGTCTTTGATCACCGATAGGCAGAAGTTAATCTTCTTGGCAGATAAATCAGAGTTTGGATGGACGACCGTCGAGCAGTACACGCAGCACGAGCTGGCTGATGATGAGAAAGACGCTAAAAAGATTCGCCGTGCGGAGGAAAGAGCTGAGAAGGCTGTTAAGTCCACAACTACCAAAAGATCAACCAAGCCACCATACTCTTTGCGTCGTTCACGCTTTCGTGCTACTTTTGCTGAATCGCGAAATCCAAGTCCTGTCCCCGTTTTTACTCCTTGGCGCAGTCAACCCTTGGCCACTCGTTCTGCCCAGGTTTCTTCAAGACCGGGGAATTGCTTTGCTTGTGGCAAGTTTGGCCATTGGAGATCTGAGTGTGCTCAAGCTGTTCGTTCGTTGAAAGGTAATTCAGGTCAGAGCAGATGACCAGTCTCAGAGGAACAAAGTAAGTCTGAAGTTTCATTTGTTGATTCCCCGTTTGATTGCCGAAATGCTGGTTCCTGACCATGAACTGAAGAATTTTGAACATGAGTTCCCTACTTCCAATCAGTCCTGCAATCCTGTTCAGGTTTCAGTTAAAGGAAGATTATTTAAATCCGTTGAGTTTTGGCGAACCCTTTGTGCTCCTGATTTCATTTTGAACGTTATCAGTGACGGTTATAAAATTCCATTCATTACGACGCCGCCGTCTCAACATTATAGGAACAATGCATCAGCTCTGGAAGAATCAGCTTTCGTTGGCGAAGCTATTTTAGACCTTTTGCGTGTCAATCGCGTTGAAGAAATTGTTTCTCCACCCGATATCCTTAACCCGTTGACTGTTTCTGTTCAAAGTTGTGGCAAGAAGAGGTTCATTTTGGATTTAAGACATGTGAATCTTCATATATTCCAACAGAAATTTAAGTGCGAAGACTTGAATACAATTAGAGATGTATTCTCCAAAGATTATTTTGTTTTTTTCCTTTGATTTGAAATCAGGATACCATCATGTGGATATTTTTCCAGAGCATCGGAAATATTTGGCTTTCTCATGGGATTTCGGCACACACCATACCAGATATTTTCAATTTACTGTGTTGCCATTTGATCTTTCCAGCGCGCCTTTTATTTTTACCAAATTGCTGAAACCTTTGGAAACGCATTGGAGGTCACAGGGTATTCCAATAGCCATATTTTTTGATGATGGGGTAGGCGCCGGTGCTTCATTTGAAGCTGCTAAGTACAACAGTTCTTTGGTTCGTTCAGATCTTTCTCGTTCCGGTTTCCTAGTCAATTGCGAGAAATCTATTTGGGAGCCCAATAAACAATTTTCATGGATCGGCTACAATATTGACACTCATGAGGGTCTTATTTTTGCAAGTGATTCCAGAATTGACAAGCTTTGTTCGGAACTTGAAGATTTTTTTGTTAATTTGCACGTGTCTGCTTATGTGCACGTCAAGATAATTGCGTCTATTGTTGGTCAGATTATCTCAATGACCCCAAGTTGTGGAAATGTAACGCAAATCATGACCAGACATTTGCATCTCATCATTAATTCTAGACATTCCTGGAATTCTGTCGTTTTAATCCAGGATGAAGGGAAAGAAGAGCTTTTATTTTGGAGAGATAACTTGAAACTTTGTAACGGTGTTTTATTTTGGCCAGTTCCTTTTGGCCACAAGATTGGTCTTTTGAAAATAACTGGCTAGTGCCACCCATTGCACTCATTGGTAAATTGTTAGGGCATATGCGTGATTGTAAAGCTGTGGGAACTCTAATTGTCCCCATGTGGAAATCAGCCTATTTCTGGTCGTTATTATGCAACGACGGTGTTCATTTAAATTCCTTTATACGCGACTGGTTATATTTGCCCATCAGACCAGACGTCTTTGTTAAGGGTAGAGCCAAGAACAACTTATTTGGCACCAAGTCATTCAAGTCACGTTGTCTTGCACTTCGCATTGATTTTACCGACTATGAGCGCTTTTCTTATGTCGGTTTTTGCACCTCCCTAATGGGGCGATTTTCCGTTTGCAATGTTTAATAGCTACGGTTTTCGTTCAGGTATCGTAATTAACGGAATTATTTATTTGTTTGGGTAGTGTTACATGACCCTTAACCCGTCATTTTTGCATGCCATCTGGTGGCGAGCTTGATTTGTAAACACCTCAGTGGTGTAACTTGTTTTTTGAGTCCGGCATTTGTATTATATCGAGTGGCCTCCGGTGGCGAGTTTCATTTGTTTACACCTCGGTGGTGTAACATGTTTTTTGAGTCCGGTATTTGTATAATACCGAGCGCCCCCCGGTGGCGAGTTTGATTTGTCAACACCTCGGTGGTGTGACATGTTTTTTGAGTCCGGTATTTGTATGATACCGAGCGCCCCCCGGTGGCGAGTTTAATTTGTCAACACCTCGGTGGTGTGACATGTTTTTTTGAGTCCGGTATTTGTATAATACCGAGCGCCCCCCGGTGGCGAGTTTGATTTGTCAACACCTCGGTGGTGTGACATGTTTTTTTTTTTTGAGTCCGGTATTTGTATAATACCGAGCGCCCCCCGGTGGCGAGTTTGATTTGTCAACACCTCAGTGGTGTGACATGTTTTTTTTTTTTTTTGAGTCCGGTATTTGTATGATACCGAACGCCCCCTTTGTTGTTGTATTTTCGTCCATTTACTAATCCTATTTTTTTTTCATTTTCTTTTTCTATTCTTCTCCGTTTCTCTCTATTCGTTCATATAGATGTTCTAAACTCCGGTATCTGGGCTTCTCTTGAAGATCTGCGTGATCCGTCTTTAAAGAAGTTGGCTTCCAGGCTCGAGTCGACCGTCATTGCTTCCAGGGCAGCAGGAACCACCGATTCATACAGAAGGGCTTTTGCCAGGTGGAAGATATTTGCCAGTTCTAATGATGAAATTCAAGTTTTCCCTGCGAAAGCGGAGCATGTGGCTTTGTACTTACAGCATTTATTGGACACAACGCACTCTCATTGTGCTGTAGACTCTGCTATTTATTTCATCCAGTGGGCACATAATTTAGCGGGGATCCCATCCCCTACAGATAGCCCTATTATTCATGCCGTTAGTAGCGCCGCCAAAAGATTAAGTGGAACTCGTTTAGTGAATAAGAAAGAGCCCGTTTCAGCCGATATGATAAAAAAGCTTGTCGAGGCTTCAAATTTTGATAATTTACTTGAGTTGAGAAATGTGTGCATTTTTATCCTTGCATTTGCTGGATTTTTCAGAATCGAGGAGGTTCTTCATATTAAGTATGGAGACGTTTGTTTTCACTCTGGTTATGTCGCTATTAATGTTGATAAAAGCAAGACCGATCAACTAAGGAAGGGTAATGAAGTTGTTATTTCTGAAGGTTTAACCAATGGAACTTGTCCAGTTACGATTTTAAAACGATACTTAACTGAAGTGGAGCGTTGTTCAGTCGACTCTAGTCATTATATTTTCAGAGCGCTTTCTAAGACTAGGTTAGGCCATAAGCTCGTTTCTGCTAACAAGCCTATTAGTTATTCCACTGTTAGGGATTATTTTAAGAATAGTTTTAAGGATATTGTGCCGGATATTTCGCTGTTCGGTACGCATTCATTAAGGGCCGGTGGGGTTTCAGCCGCCGCTAATGCTGGCGTAGAAGATAGGCTTTTCCAGAGGCATGGCAGATGGAAGACGATTTCTGCCAAGAATGGTTATGTAGATGACAATTTGGACTCCAGATTGTTAGTTTCTAAGATGTTGGGACTTTAATTTGTGTTTTCGATCAATATTTCATTCACTTATTTCCCTTTCTTTAGCTCTAGCAGGATACATCCGTCAGATGACTGACTGGCTCATCCTCAATAAACTCATTTCACATTGAATGTCTCGTCTTAGTGGAGTCAGAATATGTAATTTCTGACGACTGAGTGACGTAGGAACGAATTAGGCAGAAATTATTATTCTGACGGCACGGCATAGAGGTTCGCGTGTCCTCATGGGACAGTTCAGGACTATTTAAGGTTTTGGCGGGAGATATGTATCATTCTACGTCGGTCAGTCTTCTGCAACGTTATCTTTTTTTTTCTTTTTATTTGTCGATTAAGCTTCAGTCTTTCAAATAGGTTTGATACTGTATTATAGCAAAGTATTTGAAAATGTTATTATTTCTCAGTTGTACCTCTGCCTCCGAGGTCCAGTGCCACTGCACTTTTATAGGGGGGTATACGTTTCCACAATTTTTGGCCACTTCTAAAGGGTGGTTTTTAGTGGTTTTTCGTATCTGGCGTGGCACAATTTTCTGTAATTTAATGTAAATTAAAATCTAATTTACGAGGTCAGGAGAATGTAAAGAATATGTTAGCAGGATACATCCGTCAGATGACTGACTGGCTCATCCTCAATAAACTCATTTCACATTGAATGTCTCGTCTTAGTGGGGTCAGAATCTGCCATTTTGATTCGGACATTCCAACCATCTTATTTCCAAAAGACAAGAATTTAAGGCGACAGTGGCTTTTAAGCTTTTAAGTAAATTTAAAAATTTTTGCAAATCAAACGGGCTGACGTTTTTCAACCCACCGGGCAATCAATATTTTGTGGGACTCATTTTTCTCCTGAGTGTTTCGAGGACGATTATAAGGTTAAAATGGATATTAAAGTGACACTGTTGATTCCTGGTTTTGTGTCGACTATTCAGCCGCAGTGACCAAACGAACTGCCAGAAGCGCGTTAGCGGACTATGAAGAGCGATCAGGAATCAAAATTGGCTACCAGTGGTGGAAAAAGGTCACGAAAAGAGTAGTTCCCCTGCTGACGTCAGGAGCGACTCGCTATTGTTTCACCGGAAGTCAACCTTCCGTAGAAAATGCCGTTTTTCTCCTTAAAAACGTCGAATTGGCCAAAATGAATAGCAAAATCGTTTTTAATGCCACTTTTTATACAAAATGCGACAAACGTTTTTTGGAGGCTTACATGCCCTTTAAGTCCAGCAAAAGAGTAACGGCTTATAAGGGTGATGCTGTTGAAGTTTAAACCACTAATAATATTAAGAAATATTACATAAGAAAGGACAAAAATAGACATCTCAGTAGTAACTAAAGAAATCACTGCAATGCACACTCTGTTATCCCAAATTGTTCATTTGATAGGAGGCATTATATATAGTTGTTTTCTGTCATTGATCAACCTTGATACATAATTCCTTCGTGCAGTCTGAAATATCGCTGGACAACGAAAAGAACAAACCAGCTGTAAGCTGTATTGTTTTGCTAAAAATACGACGGAGATAGTTAACATCCACTTTGGAGTTTGTGAACATTTGAAATGAAAAGGGTATAATGCCAGGATTTGCTATTTGTTTCAGGTAGGATTATAATTAATAAATATGCAGCTAAAATAAACAATAAAGTTAAAACTAAGGTATAAATACTTAATTTTAGTGTGCTCATTAAGATAAATATCAGCATAGAATGATAATTATTTTTAAATGAAATATGTCTGCATAAAGGTCTGCCATTGTCGTAAAGGGCACCGTACTGCGCCAATGAAACGTCCTAAAATATACATGCCGTCAGTGTGGGCCAATAGCGCGCGCAGTAAGACAATGGAAAACAAAATCTAACGGTAAACGGTAGAAAAAAGAACAAACAAGTTTTTTGATAATTCTCTCTTACCGCATATTTCAAACTGTGGTACCACATCCTGACTAATATCAGTCTACGTAGAATTAATAGGTAATTGTTACCACAAAAGTGTCCATTTTTTTCGCCGAGGCTTTCAGACTTCACATCGATTCGCAAAGTTATTTCAGGATTTGAAAAGTTGTCGTGATGAACAAGCGATGCAATCGATCCAAAAAATCGTTTAAAACGATTTCATTTGAAGCTAAGAAATTTAACATCTTTTAGTTTACAGGTCTAAACCTAAACATTACAAAAACATTACTATTAACCATGAGTTACATAAGAGCCAGGCGCAGGACGACCACATTTTTTTATGAAGGCTCGCGTCACCCGAAAAAAATTAAATCGAATGGTGTGTCTTGGAGCTACAAACTCTATAAATCTTTGCTTGACTGTTGAATTTTTCGGTGTCGCTTCTTCTGTCAAGTTATTTTAGCACTTTTAGCCTAAACTTCTAAAATAACAATAAAACCCTTTTTATCACTATTACTGTAAGCTAAATGTTAACACATTTTAATATATAAAAGCTTAAAAGCATCAAAGAGTAGCTATGTTTTTATGGTTACCACTTTTTGATTAATAAAGAAATTAATATTAACCCTATTCGGCCTGGGGGGGGGGGGGGGCACAAAGTGCCCGCGCTAACTTTCAACATTCATAACTTCTTTAATATGTATTCAAACGCCATCAAACTTTGTGACTTTTCCTAAAATTTATCTGGCAACAATTTCATATGACAATTTTTGATCACGTGGCTTGACGTTTCCATGGCAACAAGATTTTGACAGCCATGTTTTTGGAAATTTGCATATTTATACCTTTGAATGAAGAAAAACAATGTTTATTGGTATAACTTTTGTATTTTTACGTCATTTAGCGTTTATTTATTGGTTTTAATTAATTTTGCGTCAATTTGGACGGTTTTTAAGAGGTTTAAAAAAATTCAGAAATCCAAGATGGCGGCCGTATAACTAATTACCTAATAACTACGTCATATGACGTCATCGTTTCATTGTGCGGACCGCAAAGGAGACAGTTTTGGACGTACTATGAACCCTCTAGGTTTTATTGTCATAGCCTTAATGTTTTTGAAGTTACGAAGGGGGGCACAATGTGCCCCCCCCCCCCCCCCCGACTCAGGAACTCAAAAAAAGCCCAGGCCGAATAGGGTTAAGACATAATTTGAGTTTCGAGACATGAAACACAAAACTCTAATTACGTCTAATATTACGCTTGAAACTGAATATTCAGTTTTTCCGTTTCCCTTGGAAAACTCACTGACATCCAATCAATCAATCTTCGAAAGATTTAAAAAAGAAATATCTGAAATATGAAGGCGGGAAGTAAAGCTCAATACCGTTTGCTTTATATCGCGTTAAAATATCACTGAGCCCAAGCGTTGCGTGTTACTCTCCAGAATATTAATAATTTCGTTGCTTTAGAAACTCTCACACAAAGTGAAAATAAACCTAGCCCAATTTTTAACCCGTGAATACGCATAGCGTAATGAACGGGTTATCGCATCGGAGACGATGGCAAATTCAGTTACTCACTTACTCGCTCGCTCGTTCAAGAATACTATGGATCAAATGCCATTCATTTCGGGGTCGGGGCAATGTGGTTCCTTGCCTATTGTACTTGAAAAATTTTCACGCCGGTTACCGGGCTGGTCTGTTCATATCGGAAAATTCCCAGCCCGGTTACCGAGTTCCCGGTTACTTGGGCAATCCGAGTTCTCGGTAGCCGGGACGGCCCTCAGAACACATCGAAAATTCTACAAAAGAGATAGGTGTGAGGCGAGATCTCGGTAATCGAGCCAGCCCTGCCAACCGGGCTCATACTCTGCAATAAATTTGCGTGCATTGAGGTCATTAATACTTGTTTGTCTTATTTATTGAGTTTAAGTTAAAAGATTTATTACAAGGAAATGTTTTGGTAGTAACTATTTCTGGCATCCTGGAAATACAGGGTCCATACAAACTTTAAGCCTTCTGTAGACTCCCCGTCACATTATTACTCTTGCTATTGTTCAACTTAATGATGTCCTTTGTATATAAAAAGAAACATTTTAGTCTATTTCACTTGTAAATAATTACCTAATGCCATGAAAGTAATACAATTGAAAGTTGAAGTAACAAACCTTACGAACCTTGGTTATGATTGGTTATACCAGCCTAAAAAGAATTAGATTCAGCGTGATTGCTATAAAACAGGTGGGTTCTGATTATTTCACACCTATCATGCTTTATTAATAAGGAGTTTCTTACTTCCATAAGAATAGTAGTAGGTATAATGGTATTTTTGTTACCCTCTACATATGTCGTGATTTACTGCTTTAAGGATTTTATTAGGTAAAACAATTGCGTAAAAGAGAAAAATATTTTTTATGTATCGATTACAGTTATGTACCTTATCAGCTTGCTTTCAATCGGAACGTCCGGTTCAACCCTGAGTACTGACAAAAGATATATTAGCTTTGTGGTCTGGTGTGTCCGTTCAAAGAACAGTACCGCCAATAGGAACAAGAGGATTCCTCTAAATAGGGCAGAAAAGTAAGTGAGGCAGCTTTTTTTTCGTGCTTTGAGCAACTACATTTAATTAATGGGGCTGCAAAACAGTGTAGGAGTTTGAAAGATGAGAGGGATATGAACTGAATTTTACGCTTGAATTCGTATGTTGAAAGTCATTTTATGAAAGTTCGTGTTTTTATTTTCATCAAACATCATCATCATCATTGCTTAGCTGCTGTAGCGCAGGTGACTCCACCAGCCCTTTCTATCTTTTGCAAGTCCATCAATATGACCTCCAGCCACTAGTCCGTCTTTACGTAAATTATAACAGGAACATCGTGAAGTAGGAACTGCGTATTCAGTGCGAAAACGTGTACAGATTATGTTAAACGGTTAAACCTCCAAACTTGAGTAGCCATCTTAAATAGCTTAACTGATTAAAAGTCTGTCTTTTTGTTTGGGAAAAATTTGACTAAAATGCATGGCTAACATACGCTCTGGCTCCGTTTGCTTTCAGCGAGTTAAAAATTAACCTGCTATCAGGTTCTAGTTTTGTTTTGCTTGGTAAACCATTCCCCACGGGAAACGCGAAACGAAATACCGCGAGTTAAACATGACAAAAATTAGTATTGTCATCCCCAAAACAAAGTATTATCATCCCTGGTACTGGAAATCCTGCTTGCCCTGCCACATTCCGCAGCCAATTACATGCACCCACATCAAGCATATTTTCAGGTATTTGATTCTTGGTTCGCTACCAAAGCGTCTTACACTGCTGAAAGAACGCCCAAACAGGTTTAGTCCCCACTGAGGCCTTATAACGACGTATGCTGTTTGGGAGCAAAGTTGCAAGTTGCCAAAAATGTCTGTACGGAAGATTTGCAACGTTTTCCGTCCGTCATCGTAGAAATGTCTGTAGACACCAATAAAGTGGAAAAAAATAGAAATGTCTGTAGAATCTTCCGAATTCGTGACGTCATAACTCTAAACAGTGCATACGAAAAACGTATTTCTAAGAAGAATTTATCAAATTAACAGATATCACTGGATAGTTATTCGACACTCAGGGGTACCAAATGTAGCTAATAAACGACTGCTAAAACCGTGAGCAGAACTAAAATGCAAAGATACAAAGAGTAGCCCGAAGCAGCCCTAAATTCAGCAAATAAAGCAACACTGGCAAAAAATTCAGCAAGGACAACTTATAAGTGGTCGATGATATATATTTTTTCTTACAACTGAAAATTTATAAGAAAAACACCAAAAATGTATAACAAAAATAGCAAATGAAAGAGATATACAAAATGAAAGACAAAAAGGTTTCCAACCATTCACGACTACCAGAACTGCGACACAAAATAGCAAAATAACAAATGAAAGAGATGTGCAAATAAGGAGGCAAAGATGTTTCATAACAAGCACAAATTTTGCTAAAAATATCAAACATACAAAACAATTCGTCGACGATAGGAAAAGTTACGATAAAGGATACCTTTTTTGTTTTGTTTTTTGCCATTTATTTGTTATTTATATTGTTAATCTGTTGGAAATAAATCGGTGTTTGTTCATGATTTCCTTGTTACGTTTGCTAAATTTGATTCGTCAGGACCCTTCTAGTTCTTATTCTAATATTTTTGTTTGGTTATTTTCGTGTAAATTTCCCGCATGAAGATGTAAAAATTGTCGGTTTTGTTATTTCCGCGAGAATTCAATCCCAGACATAAGTGTTTACGAGACATGTAGTATTTCGTCACCTGAAAGCAGCCTCAAAAACAGCGTTTACTCATTTGAATACAGCAAGAATCAAGGGAAGAGAATATCAAGTTTTTTTGTTGAATAATTATGACCTACTAAAATCGAGTTCGGAGTATACTAAACCTCACGGATCTGCTTTCCAGCACATGGAGTTGTAAAGTAAATGACCCTGAAGTACGATTTCATAAATTTATTTCATGGCCAACACTGATAAGATAAGTGATGGGACTGGAGTGGTGTCACATAACACCTCTATCTTTCCACAACGGCCATCTTTCTACAGCAGCCAGTGAACTCTGTCCCGAGGTGGAGAGGCTCCATAGCAGTTAAAGCCAGTTTGTACACAAATGGATGTTTAGCTAGCAAACCTTCGTAGTTAAAAATAAATCACTGTGAAATGCTTATTGTTGAAGCCTTATTCTATCCTATTTTTAACCTTTAAACCAGCGTTTCCTGTGATGATGTGTGTTCTTCTGATAATCTCGATCCTATGGCTTACGGTGTCCAGTGAAAGCCAACAGTGTCCAAGAAAGTGTAACTGTTCTCCTTTTGGCAAAAGGTCACATTTACCACGAGTAATAGTCAAATGCGTTGGCATTGAACAAGTACCAACTGGGATCCCATCAAACACGGTGATGCTGTATGTTTCATGAGAACGTAATGTTTAAGGAGATCATCTTCATATATTCACACACGTTTGCTAATTATTGCCGTATTGATGTCGTTTTGTTTCATTTTAGAGATCTTTCAGGGAATTCGTTGAAATCCATACAGGAAGGTGCCTTTGGAAACCTTACTTTACTTAAAAAAATGTAAGGAATAAAACGTTATGCATAATAATGACTTACTTTAAGGGTGCCATATGCTATATTCTAATAAGTTGCATATTTGTCATACTTTAGGGTCAACAGTGTTTTGATCTTTGTAGGTTAAATCCAATGTCTATTGCAAGAAACGAAATAAAGGATTATTTAGGAAAAAGGAATGTATCCTGTTTGTTGAAACAAAACGATGATAGTTAAACGTTTATAAAGCTATTTTAATTTTCTTCTGTTATCGATGATTCAATACAAATTTCAATGTTTAGAGTTTATTGACGTTTATAACTTATATTCTTTTTTTTCGCTCAGAGACCTTTCAAGGAATCTCCTAAAGTTCATTCCACTGAACACCTTCAGGAATCTAACAGCACTTAGAGTCATGTAAGAATATCTCCATCTGTTATAGAAATATTTAAATGATAAGAAATGATCGAGTGTTCTTTTCAGTATGAATGGTCTTAACGTTTGGACGTACTGCAAACTTATACCCCCAATGTGGTACAAGGGAGGAGGTTGGGGGGGAGGGGGGCTGGTTGCAAAAACAAACACTTTTTGCTGTTACAATATTTTGAAAGGATTTTACCTCTTATAGATAGCCTATGATGTTCTATACAAAATAATGACAAAATAAGGTTAACATTATGGGTCATGGCGCTGCTGAGGACCTACGACGTCATCAAAAATAGCAGCCAAGATGGCCGCCATCCATAAATTTATCGAAAGAGTCTTGAAAGTTTCGTAAATTATTATATAATTAAACGCTCTGTTGCTTTTGGTAGCATTTTATGTGTTTTCATCCAAAGTGGATGAAAGCAAGCATTATTAATAAAAAATGCTTGACCTCCTACTAGTTATGACATCATATCTTGTAGTCATAGCAGTGTCTAGTGAAGACAGAAGATGCTGACAAAATGAATCATGTTAACTTTAAGAGGGATGGCATCCATCTCCCCCTCCTTGAACGTCTAAGGGTGAAATGTAGACGTCTATTGTAACAAAAATATTTTGAAATGTATGGAAAATTATGTTCTCGTTTTTCAAGTTTAGTAATTTCATTGTAATTATAGGTATATTATGTCATATATATTGTGTTATTATATATTACGTATTAGATAGTTACTGAGGCCATGCAGCAATATGTGATATATTGCAGTCAGCTGAGGGCGTACTAACATATTTATATTCAATACCCAGTGCTATTATTCTCTCTCTGCATTAAATCCCTGATTGCAGGCGCCCCTTCTGCCTTGTTCCTGAACGCACAAGGATATAATTAGCTCTTGTTGATCAGCTCAACTGGGAATTGGTGACTGAGACGCCTTGCAGTAGCGTTTCAATATTTGATTGCGTTTTGTGTATGTGTGTTGTGGTTTTGAATATTTTTCAACAAGTAGGTCTCTGAACAATTTTAAAACAATATGCAGTGTGAGAAATACAATCCGTTTCGCACTAATCATAGTTTTGAATAAAGATGCCTTTGTTTTAATAGTTGATTTGTTTTTTGTGTTGTTTGTTTTTGAGCATGTGATGTTTTCCAACTAGCGGCTTGCTGAACAATTTTAAAACAATGTGCAGTGTGAGAAATGCGGTACGTTTGGTACCAATTATTATTTGAATAGATCTCTTTGTTCTTCTTTGTTTTCCGGCGAACTATGCGGAAACAATAGACAATGGCTGCGGCCGCACTTGGTGAGTTAACTGGGTTATTTTTTTAGTAACCCGGTTAAAATAACTCGGTGACAAGTGAAATAACCGAGTTTATTTTTCTGAGCGGCCGCACTTCATGATCAGAAGGTTGAACTTTGAACGTGAGAGATTATGGTATCATTTGCTAGCGAGAGCTGCACAAAACAATATACGATTAATGAGCGAAAACAATGCCTCTGCACGTGCATTTTACATATTGTTATTCCCTGCAAAACAACATCGTCAGATGATCAAATTATAGGTTTTGTGGAGAACATAAACACACGACGGTTTTCCTTTCTCTATTTGAAATTGAAAGTCGTCCCTACGAAGGTCTACGAATTCAACAGGAAGCCAAAAATTACCGCGCAAGCGAAGATGATTGACAGATCGGGAAAGTTAACCTGCACTAAACTACCTAGCGAGGTGGATTAAATAAACCTAACCCGGTTAAAAAAATCTATTGTTCTTTAATTAATTTCCATGGGAACCGCTAACACGGTTAAAATTCGGGGAACGCCAAAAATACGCGACCGCATCAGGAATTTTGTTAAACAAGTTAATTTTAATTAGTTAATTGCAAATAACCGGGTTAACTACTCTAGTGCGGCCGCAGCTAATGAGATATACTGGGGTATTTGCATATGCAGCGAAACATTTTCCTTCACTTGTTACCAGACATGGAAGAAGTGTGCGACAATGGTTCTACATCAGACGAGGATGAAGGGGCGATTTTTATAACACAACAAAACCGAGCTCTAAATATTGGCGAACATTCATCTTAGGTTGGTGGTTTGGAGAACGAGGGTAAGTTTTATTAGCCCGTTTAATTTTTCTGCTTTTAAGACATAATTTAATTGAATCGCCCCTTGGCATTTTTATTGCTGTTTGGCGTCCTTGATAATCTCAGACTGGTTTTTAATATTGCAACGTGAAAGCTGCAATATTAAAAATATTGCAGTGTGCAGGCTGCAATATTAACAATATTGTAGCCTGTTTGTTTTAGCACGTTTAGTATAATTACACCCGTTAATAATTTGCGTGCTGACAAAAAGGATCGCCCCCGTTTTCCTGAGACAGTTGTTTTAGCATCTTTAAAGACTGAAATCAGTAATTTAGTGCAGAGAGAACAATGGCACTAGGTATTGAATAGTGAAATATGTAATTAGTATGTTGTAAATGCCTTTATAGATGTATTTAGCTCATTAGTTTGGCGAGCTACTAGTTTTGCAGTTGATTATACTCGCAAGTGTTACACTTTTAAAGTAAAGTTGATTCATTCAACAGGGGTGGCACAGTGGTGAGAGCGCTCGCCTCCCACCCATGTGGCCCGGTTTCGATTCCCAGCCCGGCGCCATATGTGGGTTGAGTTTGTTGTTGGTTCTCTCCTTGCTCCGAGAGGTTTTTCTCCGGGTACTTCGGTTTTCCCCTCCCCTCAAAAACCAACACTTCCAAATTCCAATGAGATCTGGAAAGTGTCCCCAATGTAGTGCTCGCGTGCTAAATACCTTTGACACTTAAATAAAGTGATTTATTTTTTTATTTTTTTATTTTTTATTCATTCATTCATTCATTCATTCATTCATAATGTTTTACTTATTTTTCGACTGTGACGTAATTTTACCTTATAAGAAAAGAGACACGCAAAAAATCCGAGCTTGTATTCCACAAGGCTTGGTTTCCTTTGTTCTCGTAGAAAATTATATTGAGTAATCCCCGCTAATTATCAACTGTCTGAAAAGCTGGTGGCGGCTTTTGATTGTTACAGGGGAGTGCGGGGCTGAAACAATAGCAGAACAATGGAATATATTCACCTCAACATATTCCCCTGACATATTCCCCTGTCAACACCCAAAGTTGCAAACAACAATAACAACAAAGCAAGAAAGATGTATTTCACCAACTTTAAGGATTCTTACATTTTGAATAGAACCGAGCAATTTGTTGAATTGAACACAGATGATGATCGTTCCGAAATACTGGATTCTACTTTAGTTTTCTTCGCTTTTGGCTTATATAAAAATGAGTCTTTATTGCCCCTTGCAAAATGTCGGAAACCAACTCTTTCTCTTTAGCACTGACCCTCTGGTAAGCAAGAAGGGAATTAACACTTTTACGGCCTGTTCGACCCATAATCAGCTTGTCTGGGACGCCCATTCTCTATTTTCGAATTGCCCATAATACACTTTGTTTGCCCCCCAAATTCCGCATAAACCATTGTTTTGAAATGCTCTTGGGAATATGCAGTCCTCCCAAGAGCATTTACAAACAATGTTTTATGCAAAATTTGAAGGCAAACAAAGTGTATTATGGGCAATTCGAAAATAGGGAATTGATAACCATAATGAACAAGTTGTTGCCCTAATTGAATAGTTGGTTTTGTACCCTTTGATATGGTGGTGACTAAAATGGATACTCCAAAATCAGGTTGGACCACCTCCGACGCCTTATTGAGACTTATATAACGGAGCAACTAATTAGCTTGCAGTTGAGGTTGTGGTTAGCATTTAATATAGTTAAATTTAGCCTAAACAACACGAGGAGCTAGATGGTACTCTGGTACGGTAGGCTATGTAAGCCTAACCCTAGCTGAGGTCACAGGATCAATCCTGAGTGGGGATTTTAGATTTTCTTTTTTACACTTAAAAATTTATTGAAAATAAATTCTAAGTGTCGACATGACGTTATATAATTCTCAATAAGTGTCCGGGTGATCCAACCTGATTTTGGAGTATCCATTCTAGTCGCGACCCCTTTGATATCAGCTTCTTTACATAAATTTGCGACAACATTGCGAAGGGTATTGTTACCAATTGGTACTTTGCTATACCATACATTGTCGTCGGAATTTTGTAATTTTTTTTGGCGTGAGATAAAGCACTTCATCTCTTTTAACACCTTCAGGGCATTTCGAAACATAGAACTTACATAATCTAACAACACACCTTTCTGGGTTTTTTACATTCTCATGCTGCTGTACAACGTTTGGTGTGACATTTCGATCTTTAACTCCACCTCCATGATATTTCACGCCATGTGATTTACGTATATTGAAGCCTCGTTCGCTCTGGCGAGTTTCCGTCAATAATGTTTAGCTGATCGAATGTCAACTTTCTGTGTTCTTCCCCGCTTCTTAACGTGAACAACTTTCCAAATAGAAACACAAGAGTATTCAGCAAAGTTGCCGGATCTTGGTCGCCGAGTACACCTTTCTCCCACATAACGTCTTCTTCTTCTTCTTGCAAAATTGGTTCAGCTTGCTTCTTTGTTATCCCAATGCCTTTTCTTGTGAGCCTCTTCATTTCTGAATCGATTGCATCTTGAAACAGCTTAAAGGTCGGACATTGAAATAATTTAAATCCTGGTACACCATTATTCCTCAGATACCTTTGAATACCCACGCACATGTGGTAAAGGGTGTTTGGTGGATAAACTTATCCGCCTCTCTGTCGAACCTCGTAAATGAACTTACTAAGCAAAAATCAAGTTCGTACTCGCAAACGGTATGAAATATTTTAGATGAAGGAGCTGTGTAAAACTGGTCATCAGGATTCTCAGGGAGAGAATTTCGTTCCGCTGCCCAGTCATCCCATACCTTCAAGCTCCAAGAGGTTGTTTTTCTAGTGTTTTCAGGTATCCATTCGCTGTTTCGTGCTAAAAGCTCTTCGTCGTTTACAGTCACAATGTTTCTCTTTGAAGTGTTTGTACTAGCTTCTACATGAGATAACTTCTTGCCATCGTCATTAATCTGCTCTATCTTGTCGCAAACTGCTGCGATATCTTATTGCTCGGCATCTTCGAACAACCCCTCAGTCACTTCTGCAACGGTAAACTGCGCGTAATCAAAAGCACCTCGAGGCTGTTCCGTCGCAAGTTCCTCGTCTAGCCTACTGCTTACATTTAACGAACCACTGAAACTGTTCTGAGTAAGAAACAAGTCGTCTTCTGAGTCACTCGTGTCTTCTAATGTTAGAGTGAATAAAGCTCAGACAAGACGCAAAACATGTTTGTTCTGTAAGTTTCTTCTGTACGAATTTACCACGTGGAAATCCCAGTGCGTACGTTCAGCATTTTAATTATATTGTTCTCCACACATACAAAGGCATTCCGATATATGCATTGCACAAACTCGTTTGTTTGTCATTGCGGAGTCAACCTCGCCGATGTGGAATATAAGCCGGTTATTTTTAGGCAACGAGGGAATACGTGATTTATTCATCGAATAAGGTGAATAAGGGGATACCGGTTCCGGCTCCGGTTTCCGCACAGGGAGTCCACACAAACTGTGTGACCGTTCGTATTTTCAAATTCAGAGGAAATGTATGGGAATATCGAAAAGGTTCACTTATCGTATTCTGTGATGAATATTCGTATATAAGATAAAAATAAACGTAGCTGAAAACGGCGAATTTAAGCGATTTGAAAGGGTTTTGCATCGGACGTTTACCTGAGCGTATAATAGAGCAGGTAAACGTCAGATGCAAACCCCTTCAAATCGCTTAAATTCGCCGTTTTCAGCTACAAGAACAACACCACACAACATTTCAGGTAAAAATACGTTTATTTTGATCTTTTATATGAATATTTATCACATTATATTGTACGATAAGTAAACCTTTACGATATTCCCATACATAATTCCTCTTAATTTAAAAATACGAACGGTCACACAGTTTGTGTGGGCTCCCTGTGGTTTCCGTTCCTCGTTTAAGCTGGGTGTGACGATCCGCGCCACCACGCTGGGTCCCCTTGGTGCCCACCGAAAACAAAAAAAGGAATACCACGACCGACAGCATACACAAGTCCTTTCCCCAAACACACAACACGAAAGTAACAAAAAAAACCCTATAAGTTTAATAACTAGACTTAAATTACTATAATTACAAATCACTATTTTAATCTTAATCCTACTTTTAAAGTCCAACTAAATTAACAAATTCTAATGAAGTAAAATAATAAAGGTCTAACTTAATTAATGAATTCTAATGAAGTAAAATAATAAAGTTCTTACAGTATAAACGGTAATTAAATAATTAAACAGTTTGTGAATTGTTCCTTAAACCTTGCTCTTTAAATCCTTCTAGCTTGCGGTCCAAATGTTCTCGTCCGTCTTTGCTTATCTTCCACTTCGGCCTTTCTACGTTAGCTTTCCGTCCTTCGTCCTTTCTACGATAGCTTTCCGTCCTCTTCACGTTAACTTTACATTTCTTCCACGTTTGTCTTTCCGACGTTAACTTTACTTGTCTTCCACATTAACTTTACCTTTCTCCACGTTGACTCCCTCTGGAAAAAATGAGTTTTTCCCTTGGAACACTACAGGAAGCCCCTGCCAATGATTCTTGGCGGTGAACAGTGTTTTCTCTTCTCTCAACTCCTATCCTCCGACCGACTTGACAAAACTCTCTACTCTTTCGACCTTCTTTTTCGAGCAATCAAAAATTATTTACACGTTACTTATATACTAAAAGCCTACACAAATTATAATGATAATACTTCATACAGTCATTTTACTGAATACAGAATACAGACTAATTTAAAATAAAAGGTAATTATAACGCAAATATTTTATATCATAAGTTACGTAACGAGGATTATCTTATAACAAAGAGGTTTAACAACATCTGGTACAAACTTGCTAATTGCGACGAAAACAGCGAACAAACATAATAAATAGTGGTAAACTTGCTAATTACAACGAAAACAGCGAATAAACATAATATATACATGGCAAAAGGAAAAAAACTTAATGTAGTTGATTGTATACGTGACACTGGGTCGTCCAAAGGAGTGCCCGGTTCATAAATGCAAGTGTGTTGCTCTAAAAATCCGGTATTTGCTTAACAGTTTTTGTAAGCGTGGGCCGTCGCCATTAAAAACAACACGTGTAAAGAGTAAAAATATTGTATTCAGGACTGGACCACTGTAGATTATGGACTGTGGACTGTAATACTCTAGAATGTGTTCCGTGGTATCAGGAATTTGGGGTATGGAACGTGTAATGTAAAACGTTAATTGGAATATAAAAATGGATTGCGGATCATAACCTTAGTATTGTGGACTGGACTTATGGCTGTGAATTGTGGATGCTAACTTCGTACTGTAAAACGGAAACTATCTTAATTTGGAATTGAGACCAAACGGCCCACTTTTAAAGCCTAGCGGGCTACTTGTTATTACTATTTTCGTACTAGGCTTCATAGAATGAACTCAGTATTAGTAAACAATGATAAGAAGACCTAAAAACTTTAAGTTGATGTCTTGCTTTTTTTAACTTTTTTTAACTTTTTTTTTTGTGATTGCAGCGACCTTCAGAAAAACTTTATTGAAGGAGGGTTTAATCTGCCAGCAAGTGTGGCCAGGCTGTGAGTTTCATTAAGGAAATAACACAACTAAAAGATAAGTCGGTTAATATTGAAGGGCAGTGATCTGCAACCAGCGGGATGGGTTTTGCAATATTAACATTACATACAAGCATGTCTATCAATGTCTATCTATTATTATCCTTTTATATGGGATTGGGAGAAAAATATTTTATTCTGTCACCTGGTAATGAAGCCACAAATACATTATACTTTGCTTCTTTGCCTCCATCCCTTAAAAATATCAGAAGTCGTGGTTTCACAGAAGATACCGTCTGATGCTATTGAAACTAACGTCTTCAATACAGATACCTGGTAGCTCTTAACAACCTCTTATTTCATTGGACCTGGGTATCACGCAGCTCTATTGTTTTCAGGGCTAGGGTCCATTGTTGTGTTGCTTGTTCTATTGTTTTCTTAGCAAATCAGAGAAGACCTTGTAAGAGCTGCGTACTGTCCCCTTCAATAAGTGTAGAAGTATGAATATTCCTTACAAATCTTCATGGTGCTGCTTTATCTTTAACCGATACACGCATGTTTTTTATACTAAGAAAACCAAATTTGTTACTTAGTATAATACGTTATTAATCAGCTTGACATACATATTTTTTATCTCCAGTGAACTTCAAAACAACTTATTTTCATATGGTGACTTAAACATGATTCTCAAAGGTCTAATCCGGCTAAACTACCTGTAAGTGAGTTTGGCTTTACTTCATCATCTTTATATGTAGAACAATAGCTTTGTAAACATACTTTGTTTTGACATTGTGGATTCAGGCAGCTTCGATAACAATAGGTATTGTCATCTTTGATAATTTTGTTAACGATAAAACATAACAGGAAAATTTACAAATTCTGATTACTTTTCTCACGAGGGATTGGAATCTTCGGTAGGACCAAAGTGTCACTGAAAGCAAAAGGCTTTTACTAATAACCATAATGGGCAAAGTTGGACCGGTTTAATAATAGAACATTCCTTGTTACGAAGTGTTAAATATTCTACTTCCGTAACAATTACAAGCTTCATGTAAACCCGGAGAACGGACTACTGAAAACTAACGCATGACAACGCTGATTTATGATCGGCCAAATGTAATCTTTTATTCATTTTATAAACAAATCGTCTTTCATTAACCTCAGTTTTAATAGTTTGTATTGATTTTTTTTAATTTTCCTAGGAACATTGACAGGAATGAATTGATCGGACCTGTCCTCACATCAAATATATTTTCAGGCTTCGACAGAATGAACTGGCTGTAAGTTGTGTCATTTTAAACTTAATCAAAGGCTCCTATGAGCCAACTCGATCTAGCTCACCAATACGAAACGCCATAAATAAAAGATTCTTCTCCAAAAAAATTATAGCGGCAAAAACTTTTGACATAAAGCTCATTTTATTTATGCAAATATATAACACGAAAAAAAAGGAGGAATACGGGACTTTCCTCTAAATCAAAGGTCAGTCTATTTGACTCCTGTTGCAGCTTTGTGATCTTTGTTTTAGCGATCCTCTCTGCATGTACATTTTGATGAACATCATCATCCACTGGTCACTCTCATTACAAGAGACTAGTACCTTGTCACGCTATGACATGTTTTTTAGTTATTGCTTCAAAATTGGTTAACTTTGAACTTTTACAAACGAAAAAGCCTTAAAATCCTGGGTTTAGCGTTTGCAATACTCGGTCTAAGCTTTTAAAACATTGTATCATCCAGTTCTATCTTATTTCAAAAGATGCGTATTTGTGTCACGCTTGGACATGGTTTTTAATTCGAAACAAAATTGGGTTTATGTGAACGTTTACACATGGCAGCGAAACTTCAAACATTTATAACCAACATTAACTGTGCTGCTGCGTTTTCCTATCAAGAAACGTTTACAGGCAATAGATGAAAGGAAGGAAGGAAGGAAGGAAGGAAGGAAGGAAGGAAAGAAGGAAGGAAGGAAGGAAGGAAGGAAGGAAGGAAGGAAGGGAGGAAGGAAAGGAGGGAGAGAGGAAGGAGGGAAGGAAGGAAGGAAGGAAGGAAGGAGGGAAGGAAGGAAGGAAGGAAGGAAGGGAGGGAGGGAGGAAGGAAGGAAGGAAGGAAGGAAGGTAGGAAGGAAGGAAGGAAGGAAAGAAGGAAGGAAGGAAGGAAGGAAGGAAGGAAGGAAGGGAGGAAGGAATGAATGAAGGAAGGAAGGAAGGAAGAAAGAGAGGGAGGAAGGAAGGAAGGAAGGAAGGAAGGAAGGAAGGAAGGAAGGAAGGAAGGAAGGAAGGAAGGAAGGAAGGAAGGAAGGAAGGGAGGAAGGGAGGGAGGGAGGGAGGAAGGAGGGAAGGAAGGAAGGAAGGAAGGAAGGAAGGAAGGAAGGAAGATAGGAAGGAAGGAAGGAAGGAAGGAAGGAAGGAAGGAAGGAAGGAAGGAAGGAAGGAAGGAAGGAAGGAAGGAAGGAAGGAAGGAAGGAAGGAAGAAAGGAAGGGATGAAGGAAGGAAGGAAGGAAGGAAGGAAGGAAGGAAGGAAGGGAGGGAGGGAGGAAGGAAGGAAGAAGTGAAAATTTGCATATTTGTCACCGTCTGCTATAACGCAACCATCACGCTTCGCGCATTCACGAGTTAAAAAAGGCAAATATAGAATATCCAATCATCAGTTTGGTCGTTTGGGAAAATGAAGGTGACACTTATACTTTATTCTAACTCGTGAGATCAACACGATAACCATACATTACTTATACTGAGCTCAAGCGCAAGGAGACATACTTCTCACCTTGCGTTAAGCTTTGCATTGATTTATTTATAAGCTTGAGTTGCCATTTGCGCTTTATATTTACCGCACAAGTAAAAATCAGGGGAGCCACAACCTGGACATAGACACTCATACATGTTTAAAAAAACTTAATGCTAATTATCTTCTCTTTGTATCTAGAAGCATAATGGGATGCAACATCCAAGAAATCGAGAGTGGAACGTTTCGTGCGATGCACAATTTGGTCATTCTGTGAGTTAACTATTCATAAATAACTAAACAGGCATCCCAGTTTGTGATATTGTTTTAATCAACTTTTGCATGCTCTTAAGTGATAACAAAATAAGTTAGAAAGCAACTTCTTTCAGCGTCAGGGTATTAAACTTGATGACTTATTGGGCCCACTAAATTAAACACTAAAGTTACTACTAAAACAATAAAATTGACATTAAAAATAATATAAAAATAGTATAAAAACGTGCTAAGACAAATCGATTAAAGTTGAAACTTTAAAAGTAAATAAAGATACTGAATAATGCACTGAATAAATAAAGGTACTGAATAATGTAAAGTTCACTTGGTGCCAGTGCATGAACTGTATATAATCCAGTCTGTGCTTGTGTATATTTTCGTACTTTTAGGAATTGTTTAATTCAGATGTTTTTATTTTTTTCTAGTCGAGCGTTTTTAACAAGAGCCTCTGGCTCGTGATACATGGGCAACCACATTCTCTCGTTTTCGACGTTAAATAAAGTTACTATTACTAGTACTGTTACTGTTGCTGTTGCTGTTGCTGTTGCTGTTGCTGTTGCTGTTGCTGTTGCTGTTGCTGTTGCTGTTGCTGCTGCTGCTGCTGCAGCTACTGCTACTGCTACTGCTACTGCTACTGCTACTGCTACTGCTACTGCTACTGCTACTGCTACTGCTACTGTTACTGTTACTGTTACTGTTACTGTTACCGCTACTGCTACTGCTGCTGTTGCTGTTGCTGTTGCTGTTGCTGTCGCTGTCGCTGTCGCTGTCGCTGTCGCTGATACTGTTACTGTTACTGTTACTGTTACTGTTACTGTTACTGTTACTGTTACTGTTACTGTTACAGTTACTGTTACTGTTACTGTTGCTGTTGCTGTTGCTGTTGCTGTTGCTGTTGCTCTTGCTGTTACTGTTACTGTTACTATTAACTGTTGCTGTTGCTGTTGCTGTTGCTGTTGCTGTTGCTGTTGCTGTTGCTGTTGCTGTTGCTGTTGCTGTTGCTGTTGCTGTTGCTGTTGCTGTTGCTGTTGCTGTTGCTGTTGCTGTTGCTGCTGCTGTTGCTGTTGCTGTTGCTGTTGCTGTTGCTGTTGCTGTTAATGTTACTGTTACTGTTACTGTTACTATTAACTGTTACTGTTACTGTTACTGTTACTGTTACTGTTACTGTTACTGTTACTGTTACGGTTACTGTTACTGTTACTGTTACTGTTGCGGTTGCTGTTGCTGTTGCTGATACTGTTACTGTTACTGTTACTGTTAACTGTTACTATTAACTGTTACTGTTACTGTTACTGTTACTGTTGCTGTTACTGTTGCTGTTGCTGTTGCTGTTGCTGTTGCTGTTGCTGTTGCTGTTACTGTTACTGTTACTGTTACTGTTACTATTAACTGTTGCTGTTGCTGTTGCTGTTGCTGTTGCTGTTGCTGTTGCTGTTGCTGTTGCTGTTGCTGTTGCTGTTGCTGTTGCTGTTGCTGTTGCTGTTGCTGTTGCTGTTGCTGTTGCTGTTGCTGTTGCTGTTGCTGTTGCTGTTGCTGTTGCTGTTGCTGTTGCTGTTGCTGTTGCTGTTGCTGTTGCTGTTGCTGTTGCTGTTGCTGTTGCTGTTGCTGTTGCTGTTGCTGTTGCTGTTGCTGTTGCTGTTGCTGTTGCTGTTACTGTTACTGTTACTGTTACTGTTACTATTAACTGTTGCTGTTGCTGTTGCTGTTGCTGTTGCTGTTGCTGTTGCTGTTGCTGTTGCTGTTGCTGTTGCTGTTGCTGTTGCTGTTGCTGTTGCTGTTGCTGTTGCTGTTGCTGTTGCTGTTGCTGTTGCTGTTGCTGTTGCTGTTGCTGTTGCTGTTGCTGTTACTGTTACTGTTACTATTAACTGTTGCTGTTGCTGTTGCTGTTGCTGTTGCTGTTGCTGTTGCTGTTGCTGTTGCTGTTGCTGTTGCTGTTGCTCTTGCTGTTGCTGTTGCTGTTGCTGTTGCTGTTACTGTTACTGTTACTGTTACTGTTACTATTAACTGTTACTGTTACTGTTACTGTTACTGTTACTGTTACTGTTACTGTTACTGTTACTGTTACTGTTACTGTTACTGTTGCTGTTGCTGTTCCTGATACTGTTACTGTTACTGTTACTGTTACTGTTAACTGTTACTATTAACTGTTACTGTTACTGTTACTGTTACTGTTACTGTTACTGTTACTGTTGCTGTTGCTGTTGCTGTTGCTGTTGCTGTTGCTGTTGCTGATACTGTTACTGTTACTGTTACTGTTACTGTTACTGTTACTGTTACTGTTACTGTTACTGTTACTGTTACTGTTACTGTTACTGTTACTGTTACTGTTACTGTTACTATTAACTGTTACTGTTACTGTTACTGTTACTGTTACTGTTACTGTTACTGTTACTGTTACTGTTACTGTTACTGTTACTGTTACTGTTACTGTTAACTGTTAACTGTTAACTGTTACTGTTACTGTTACTGTTACTGTTACTGTTACTGTTACTGTTACTGTTACTGTTACTGTTACTGTTACTGTTACTGTTACTGTTACTGTTACTGTTACTGTTACTGTTACTGTTACTGTTACTGTTACTGTTACTGTTACTGTTACTGTTACTGTTACTGTTACTGTTACTGTTACTGTTACTGTTACTGTTACTGTTACTATTATTACTATTACTGAAACTTTGCTTCATTATTTCATTATACTAGCGACTTTAATAAAAAATAATATAACGATATAACAGCACAAATTAAAAAAATGGGATTAAGAAAGATACTATCTAAAGCCCAGATATCCATCAGGCCCAGGCTGTTCAAAAGGTGGATAGCGCTATCCACCGAATAAATCACTATCCAGTGGATAAGTATTAACAAAATCCATCGTGTTATCCACTGGATAGTGATTTATCCGGTGGATAGCGCTATCCACCTTTTGAACAACAGGGGCCAAAAGTATAAAAATTGTTAAACCCATAAAAATATTTTAAGAAAAAGATAGGAAACATATTCAGCTTTAACATGTCTCAAAGGGAAAACAGTTAATTTCAATAAATGGAGAGGTCTGTTCACGATGCTTAGTTAAGTGAATACGCAGCTAATCGGGTGCGTGTAGCTGTTCCCAACTGAATCACATTGTCCAGAGGTTATAGAGGATGATAAATTGGTCTGATTTAAGCCCTAGGAATGCATAACATCTAATTCAAAATATTCAAGAGATCGGCTTTTTTTAGCATAGTTTCTGGTGAAATCTAAAACAATTACATCATTTGTTTCTGTATGTACTTCGACTCTCTTTGTCAGCGCCTAAGATATTTGGCGGTTAACCAGATTTTCCGCGACCTTCGTATATATGTTTACGTCATTAGCAAGTCAGCGCGCCTGAAGGAGTACTCGTGGACTTCACAACTCCGGTTGCGACTCAAACTTTCACTTTTTATTTATTGTTTTTCTTTGATCGACTTACCTTATCTTCCCTACTTATCTCCCCATATTGCTTTAGTAATTATACTTTAACTCTAAATTCCATACCACGGCACTTGATTATCTTATTTAGTCAATCATAACATTGTCCCAAACCAATCAACAATGAGCAATTCGAGATCTCGCGCGAACTTTCCCAAGTTTTTTTGTGTCAAGTTAGCTATACACATGTGCTGTTTTATATGAAATCCGATTTTATGCAATTTCAACATCAATATTCTTAATTGTAATCCCAAAATGAAGCAAAATGAAACAAACTGAAACTAAATGAAACTAAAGCGACGCACGGAAAATACCTTATCGCGAGAATTAGTGAAAAAAATTGAAAGGTGTCGAGATTAGAGTAGATTAATCTTAGATTATTGTCTTAGATTAATTAATTGTCTTAGATTAGACTGCAAGCCGCCTCTTATTTTTCTTTATTTAGTCGAGCGAGCAAGCGCGAGGCGCGAAGCCGCGAGACGCGTGGATCTAAGGCGTCACACACGTCGCGGCTTCACCGCGTGCTCCCTCAACTAACTAAAAGAAAAGTAAGAGACGGCTCGCAGTCTACCGTAATAGATTTATTTGCGTGGTTTCTTGTTTGAAAATTTCTACTTTGTGATTAAATTTTTAAATATCAACAGTTTGTCTCAAGAAATTAAGAAATTAAAAATTGAATTAAATTAACTTCACTACCATTCGCAGACCAAGTAAGGTATAATTACTATTCCACGTCACTACAGCCCGGGAAAAAATCTTTAACTGACTGAATTAAAGGCACACTGTGCGGCTGAAATATCGTGTGTGTTCATGATTATGGCCAGGAGCTTGCTTTTTTTTGTATTTTATTTTGTTATCTAGTTTTGACGTTATTGTTAAAACGTCATGCCTTTTTGTAGTATGTGTGAAATAAGTAATCACTTTACTGCTTTCACTAATTAGTAGTTTGTAAGTCGTTCATTATTAGATTTGTAATTAGCATTTAGTTTTAGGTTAAATAAGTAAGTAGTAGTCATCAATGTAAGCTTTGTGTATAAAATTGAATAAAGAGTGTAAAATATATAAAAAAATCTTAAAATAAAAAGGAAAAATCGTCAAAATTCCACAAGAATGACAACGTTGATTTCTTGACAGGAGTTTTTTTCCGTTTGTAGTGACCTTTCACAAAATAAGTTGTCTCGCATACAGAAAGGATTGTTAGATGGACCTAGGAAAAGCCTAACCACTTTGTAAGTAAATCAACTTAACAAACCTTAACAAACCTTACATGTATATTGCAGTAGATCCATGATACAAACTGTTGTATTTTGTTCTCATCCCGTGTCTTGCGAGACCGAAGTTAAGCTTATATCAGCTGTAATAGCTCAGCTAAACAAATTAAAGACGCCTAGTAAGCCTGCATACATGTGCATACTATGCACGAGAGGGTTCTTCCTCAATTTTTTATTTTTTTTTTTATAGTCGTATTTATTTTTTTTAACGATAGGAAATTAAACGAAAACAACCTAAAGGTGATAGCCGATGGAATATTCAGGCCATTCAGGAACCTCGGTAAAATGTAAGTGGCTGCGAGCGACGGCTACAAATGAAAAGCTTTGCTTAAATTAGCAGCTGTTATCGCATTTATTTCATAAATCATATTACACGGTGGCGAGAAGATACGCAAGTTATGTATACATATAACAATATTGCCCCTGTACATGAGCAGCGAATGAGTGCGAAATTATTCTTGGAAGTCGGATATGAATTCATATCTTTTAAGGTGACTCCAAGTAGCTTTTTTTAGAGTCAGCACTTCCCTTTTTGAATGCGCTTATACATAATCTTTTTTTAGCTCTATGAATCTGAATTTGATGCCAGACTTGGATGAAAGTTTTGGACGATGCTCTTTAATGATAATTTGTGAGACCTATGGAATGTTTTGACCGCTAATATTTCAAACATGAAAAAACACATGTTAAAAATGTTTCGGCGATTTATTTAAAATCGAACAGTTTAATTTGTCTGAAATTTCCCATTTAGTGTGCTACACTGTGTAGATTATAGCGTATTTATTCGCTTGGCGGGTAGTCCCAAAATCAAAAGATAATTAAGGAAAACTGTTTTTCGTCATGTTTGTTTACCGTTGCTAATGAAACACTGACCAGCATAAAAGAGCAAATCTTTCATGTCCAAAACTTTCATGTCCAAAACTTTCATCCAAGCCTAACATCTGGTATCAAATTCAGATTCATTGAGCTAAAGTAAGATTATGTTTAAGCGCATTCAAAAAGGGAAGTTTGACCCCCAAAAAAACTACTTTGAGCCACCTTAACTTACGTGTTATGTGTTCTGTTCACTAAGGTGGTTCGATCGGATTTTCCAGTGGTGATACCTTTCCAGTTTGAACAATAGATAGATAGATAGAGATTACTACATGGTAAGTGCGCGCGTACGGAATTTACGCACGTGTTTGTTAGCATTCAAAAGCTTACAATTCGCAACTATATAGCGACCTATAAGCTGAAAACGTCTCTTCATGTCTTCAGGCAAAACGTGAAGCTAAAATACATGAAATACTAAAATATAAGGCAAGTTTGATTGAAGTCTGACTTTATAATTCCATAATTCGAATTATTTTCCACTTCCTTTCGGTTTGAGTGATTGAGCTCTCGGTTTGAATTGTAGATGAGGTGGTAAGAGTGTTGACCGACATCGTAAATTGGCCTCACCTTCGAAGAACTGCAGTGGTATTTTACTCGGTGCTTGCTGAAATTTCACCAGTGTAAAAGTACTAGTCGTTGAAGGATTTCGATTTCTTTGTCAGTTAACGGCGCAGCAGCTTTGTCCTTGTTACCGCGGCCAGCTTTCTTGAGTTCTTTCTGTTTTGACTGTAAACATTAACGGAACAACCGAAATTGTCTATTGTTGATGACACTAGCTGAGTAGTTGTTTATCTTTGATTGCCTCTCAAAATCGCAACATCGCTTAACCAACATCGCAAACCATGCTTGGTCGAACAATCACTCTATTGACTTTTAAAATGCAGTTGTTATTGACGCGAATATCGCGTGCGGAAAACCCTCGAGTCATGGCATACTGCCAAGACAACTGACGCTGATAATAATTCCAAACCGTTACCTAGAGGCAACATTCAATTCTTTTAAAACAGTTAACATTTCTTTAGAATTTGGTTTTATCGACTGAGTCGATAAGGTAAATTAACCACCGTAAAAAGATTCGAGAAAGCTGACGTTTCGAGCGCTAGCCCTTCGTCGGAGCGAATCAAGGGATTGTGGGTAGTGTGTGGTTTAATATAGTAGGCGAAGCTACGCTATTGGTGGAAATTTTGTGACGTGAAAAACAAATGTAAATTAGTTGAATGAAAAGCGTTCGTTGACTCCGTGGGGTTTGAGAGTGCCGATTTGAAAGATGATTTTTTGTTCTAAGTTTTTACGGCTTTCTGTGTTACCCTGGTGTAGGGAAAGGCCGCAGATTGTCATGTGTTGTTTAGAATGGTTAGTGAGATTGAAATGACGCGCAACTGGTTTGGATGCGTCTTTGTCATTTTTTTTTCAACGTCTCGGAGATATTCGCGAAAACGGTCGCCCAGTCTCCTCCCTGTTTCGCCAATGTATATCTTTTTGCAAAAGTACATGTTATGCAGTAGATAACATTTACGGAGGTGCATGTGAAACGATCAGTGATTTTAATAGATCGCTTGGGTCCCGTTATTTTGTCCGCGTTATGAATGAAAGGACAAGTGTTGCATCGTGTGCGTGCGCATTTAAAAGTTCCCGGTTCATCGTCAGATTTCAGTGTGCTCGTCACCAGAAAGTTGCCTATGTTTTTGTCACGTTTGAATGAAATTAGTGGGGGTTGTGAAAAAATTCTGCTTGTTTCGGGGTCGTTTTGGAGTAATTTGAAATTTTTTAAAACGATACTTTTGACTGTGTGATTGTGTGGGTGGAAAGTGAGGGTGAATGGAATCCTCTCGTTCTCTTCCTTCTGTGACGTTTGTAGTGCTGATTGTCTGTCGATTTGTTGTGCACGTTGTTGGCCCATATTTACAACAGAGTCAGGGTACCCACGTTTTTTGAAAAACTGGCACATTTCTTCTGATTTGTTGGAAAAATCGGAGTCATCACTACAAAGACGTCGAAGTCTGAGAAATTGAGAATACGGAATGGCGTTTTTAACGCGTGATGGATGTGAGGATGAATGTAACAGATAACTGTGGGAATCTGTAGGTTTGTAGTGCACACTTGTGGATAACTGTTGCATTTTATGAATATTTTTAATTAGCATTTTCTTCGTTCTTTTGTCACTTTCTTCGCACATACTTAAGTCATTGTTTTCACACATTTTCTTTTCACCGTATATATTTTTACATTCGCGTCTTTTTCATCATTCGTTAAAGGCTGCAGACTGGTGGCCGAAAGCTCAGTTTTTTAAATAATTTTTAACCAGAGAATGTTTTTTTTAAGATTTTAATATTCCTCTCAAAACTCAAAATGAGGCTTCTTAAACTTGAGGGTTCGCTCCTCGTTTTTTTCTTTTCTCAAAACTTATTTTAACAATTACGTCCCGCTTCGTATTTTTTTTAGTGTTCTTATCCTCCAGAATTTCGACGTGCGATCTTCCACTAAAGAATCGTGAGACGTAACAAAACGCCTTTTATTCATGTTTTTAGAGAAAAGCTTAAACATAAAATTTAAAATTCTAAACAACGACGATGGCTCGTCTGGTGATGTGTGCGAAACGCTGCCAGTCAGTCTTAAAAGAAAAATCAACTTGTTACGAAGCATGTACGTCAAAAAACATGATACGCGGCTCCTGATTGGACGATACGCGTCATTTGCAATTGATTGGCTTACATCTCCTTACAGCAGCTTGCGAACGAAAATTTACTTCGCGGATTTCCAGTGAGTAAATCTCTGTATGTATATAATAAAAGAGGGTGGTAAATGGGGGGTCTAGATCACGTTTCACGAAAAATAAAATTGTCATTTCACGTTTCACGGAGAATAAAATGGCCATTTCACGAAAAAAAAAACATTTCTTTACTTTTTGCTAATTAAATTACATCCAAAGTACAGCTTTGTTTGTTGTCTTCACCGACCGTCTACTCCTCGTTCTTCCTGATGTAAAAAGAAAGCTGAGTTCTTTGTTTTGCTGATGTTGTGTAAAATTACCTAACCGTTGTAGAGTGACCTGGGGTCCAGAATGACGATCAGTCACGGTCATGCATTCGTCACGCAATTTACCACCGGCGTAGTTAAACGCTTACTGGATAATTTTTTGGGAGGAAGAAAGAATCACGGTTTACAGTAGCATTTCACGAGAAAAAAACAACAGTCATTTTGCAGTGCTCATGAAAAAAGGCGATTCATGGTTTACGGGTATGTAACCAAATCACGTTTCACGAGAAAAAAAAATAGCCATTTCACAATTCACGGGGAAAAAAAGACCTTTCACGGATCACGAAAAAACCCTTTACCACCCTCTTAAAACGATGAAACAAATAAACCAGGAAATTGAGTGTTACCCGTTTGCAAGATGTAGATAGTCTTTTTTTCCTTGAAATCTAAACGTTAATTTTAAAACCGTCCACGGTACTTGCAGTTTAAATAATCATTGGAGAGCGTTTTCGAGAAAAATTCAGTTGAAGTTTCTAGTCTTTAAACTACTTTGCACGAAAAGAGAAAAGAAATCGCTAAATTATTTGATTTCGAATGATATGAACGTAAAAAAATCTTATTTTGCCCTATGGTCATAAATGTGCTATGTTTTCACTTAAATGGCCATTAAACCCAAACAACACTGTTGGATTTTTTTCTTTAACTTTGTAGGCTTTAAGATTAATTTACATTTTGAGTGATCTCCAATTTTCCTGTTCATTGAAATGATTTGAGTTTCATTTACCAAATATTGAAATCAAGTTAGGAAACTTTGCATTCGTATTTCTAAGACACATTGCCGATTGATTTGTTGGTAGCGAGTGCGCTAGCGGGAAACAGTGCAAAGGTACCCTCTGACGTCAAAATTGTTGCCCGCTTTCGCAAATGTTGCCCGCTTAGGACAATTGGCGGGAAACAGTTTGTTTGTTAGATTTCATGTAACCATGAATCAACCAATCAACGCGCGCGTTGTATTGAGAAAAACTCCAGCTATATAACAATGTGTTTTAGACAACGCCTGATTGCCCTCCTGGAAGCTGCTCGAATATGATTATGTTAAAACGCTCTCAAAGAAATTATTTGAAATCGTACACCTAAAGACATTTATGTTAGTTATAAGTACAGCTGTACAATGAAACGTTTTCAAAATGAACGTTTATATTAAAATATTTATATTTGTATATATACAATTATGTATACAATGTGCCCTCCCGGTTGTTACCATAATGGCTTTATGGCGACTCCTGAACTTGGGCACAGGATATATATAAACGACAATATGGAAAAATGGCAATCATGTCAGCGTTTTGTTATGGTAACTTGAACCTCGATAAACTCACTTCATCTGAAACTTCAGTCATATCTTGTAATACATGTAGTGTAACACTGGATTTCCTGGTCTATTTGGTACATCGTTGCATTTCGTGTTCAAACTGGGAAGGTATGTAACTGCAAAACCGCATTAACAAATTTTCTGTGACAAATTAGGTATATGAATGAATCATATATGCGGATAGAGAATGTAAAGTCAAGAAATGATCGTCGCAGTTTTAAGCAATTTTAAGCAAACTTCGATCGACAGGATTTGAACCCATGACCTCCGAGTTACCGGTGCGATTCTCTACCAACTGAGCTACGATGTCATAAAATGACAAATAACTATCACTTTCATGGCAACATATGAACCCATAGTTGACATTGCTCCCAATGTGCGAGGCTCCATAGCTCAGTTGGTAGAGAAGCGCACTGGTAACGCGGAGGTCACGGGCTCAAATCCCGTTGAAGCCCTTTTTTCAGGCTTCTTTACAATTGTTTAAATTGGAAACACAACTGCGATGATCATTTCCAGATACCACGCAGCTCTTAACAACCTCTAAAATGGGTATCACGCAGCTCTATTGTTTTCAGGGCTTGGGACCATTGTTGTGTTGTTTGTTCTAATATTTTCTCAGCAAATCAGAGAAGAGAGAAGACCTTGTAAGAGCTACGCATCGCCCCTTCATTTCGTCACTTTTCATTCTCTATCCGCAGTTCATATATGATTTATTCATATGTCATATATTTAATGGGAAAAGTAGCTATTCTTATTATATTTGTCAGATAATTATTTTCAAGAATTCGCGCTTGGCGTTTCATCGGGTTTTTAAACACCCTGAAACAACAAAAGCCTTCGGCGTTCAGCCTGGTGTTTTTATATGATTTTCAGTGTTTAGAAATATTATCGTTTTTGAAATATTAAGGTAACACATGTTAACTATATTCTTCTATTATTCATTTTCTGTTAGATGTTTAAATAATAACCTGTTGACATCAGTACCGGATTTAAGTGGGCTCACAAGCGTTACAACACTGTAAGTAATCAGTCATTTCAATGCACTTTTTAAAGATGGTTTAATTTTTTTTTTGTTATTTGTAGAAGCAACAAACATTTCGTAAAAAATGTTTTATTCTTGTTTATCGTAACACGTATACACGTTAGGTATCATTCATTTCTTTATTTGTTCTTATTTGTTGTTGTTGTTGTTGTTTGCAGTCATTTGTACGAAAACCAAATAACGGATGTGTCAAGAATTAGAAAGTCAGGAAATATACGCATTTCGCACTTGTAAGTACAACGCGTCAACGTTTTCCTACACTTTGCTCGAAGAATTTTCTTGTCGTACGAAGCTCGCTGTTAAATGATGTAAAATCGCCAGCACTTTCTTTACACATTTTGGTTGATCTTTTTTTTTTCAGAATCTACAATAGCCCTAAAAAAAATTGTGGAAAACCAGAATTTGCAGAAGTAATGCAAAGAACGTTTGCCGACAGATCGAAAAGATATTGCGCGATTTTTCGATTTTTCCGTGGCGAAGAAACAAACCCCCAATTCGTGGCAAACATATTGTCTTGGTAGGCGCTTTCATAAACTGTGTGCAGTGTATTTTGATCTACTCTAATGTTTTACGCACTGACAGCCGTTAAGCTTTAATTTCCCGCGGTAAGGTAGTAATAAGTTCACAACTTCGCGAGTTTATAAAGAGTTCGTTTAAGTTTCTCTTAGCGCTCACGAAATTTTGATAAGGAGAAAAGAAATTTCGTTTAGCGCAGACGAACACAAGGAGCAGAGGAGCCAAATTTGACCTTTTTGGTTCGAGTCTGTTTTTCGCCCAAGCGGGTCCCCAAGCGTAATTGGAGCTTTCCGTTGGGTAACCTCAGACTGCTGACTGTGGACACCATAAAATCGTTACGCAGCAAGAAGAGAGACAAGGGAGGAAACAGATTTGATTCAATTTTTGATCCCCGATTACTGGCTTTTGATTCAATAAAAAGTTCTGATTTTCGGCATGTAGCTTTATATGGACAGTCTCTGGACAGCTTTTCAACAATTTCGATGAAGAGATCCATTAAACACTCCTTTCGGTGATCTCCCTTTATGGCGTTCAAAGTTGACTTTCGTAGGATGTGGACCGCAGCATACTGGTGACGGAAATACGTCATACGAGAGGTGTGCGCATAACCGGAAGCCTTTGGCATGAGTTTTTTCATCTGTTAGCGTCTTTTCCACGAAAACATGCCATCCGGATCCTTTCCGGAATATCTTTGATCAGTGCCATTCGGTGATTGTTTTTGTCCGCTAGGTGAATATTGTGAATAATGTGAATATTGTAAAGGTCTGCGAAGGAAACAGGCAAGCTCGATAAAGGACGTGGTAGAATTCGAATCCTTGTGGAATCAAGGCATGTCTGATGCAAGGTGAGAGGTTTTCACGGCTCTTGTGGTCCATGCTCTTGTGGTCCGTCTAAGCTTTTAATGTCAAGCTGATGGAAACTTCAGTTATTAAAAAAACCCATACGATTGTTTAGGCTAAGCTATAGATGAATTCAGGGTCACTTCTTTGCGTTGACAGCTTAAGAAAAATATTTTCTGTGACTAGCACTGTATACGTTCTGAGATTCTTCGCATGCAATGAGCTTCACTAGACGACATTATAAGATTTTCATCATTCGCAACACATTTCATTTCAAATATCCCTCCGCTCCGATCAGCTGTCGTGTTGTTTTGAATTTTGAACGGTTGGCGTAACTTCCGTTTTATTGACGGCATGTCACTTTCGGAGTTTTTACTTCCGTCACCACTATGTTGCGGTCCACATCCAACGAATCACGTGGTACTATGTTTCTTCTCTTGTCTCTTTTTCTTCTCGGCACTTCGTGCCGATTACGCTTGGGGTCCCGCTGGCGGAAAAACTCGAAAACAACAGATCGAATAACGCAAGACACAGCGCGCGTATAAAGCTCAAAGATCGAACGCGTATTAGGTCAAATTTGGCTCCTCTGCTCCCTGTGAGGCGAATGATTGTTTTCCCGAAGCGAATTTTTATTCAGAGAAACAATAGAGCGTTTTCACTTGACGTCATAGCCGCCATATTGGTGTTCCCGTACAAAAGAATTTTAATTAACTACTTTTGTTAGGAACACCAACATGGCTGCCATGGCCTTTGTCATTTGAGTCCCACGGGACTGAAGGTCACGTGAGTGAAAACGCTCTATAAAACGAACAACAGATTTCGAAATTTCGCCGCAGTTTCGTCGGATACAACCCCCTCTCTCACTACATCATTGTAATTTTGCAATTGATTTGGTTTGCATTGCTTCGCTTTGTGATTGGCTAAAAAATGTCGCGCCACTTTCTCAACCAATCAGGAGTAAAACTCCAAAATCAATCGTGACCTGCTCACACGCGGTTTTCCGCGCTTCACGCCGGCCACATGTATTTGCTTCGAGTTCTAATTGGTTCATTGAATTGTCTGCGTCTGCTTTGATTGGTCAGTTTAATTACTTTGGTTTTAGTTTTACGACACTTAATTAAAAACCGCTTTATCGTACAATAATTATTTATACTGTTGTATTTATTCCAATATACAACTAATTGCAATAACGTCGTCATAGAAAAATGAAAAAAAGCCAAATATGAATTTATTAGCTTAATCGTCATAGCTTGCAGCATTCGCAGGAACTCACACGTTTATAGTTGTTCATTAATCGTGCAATTAAGATAACGTGATTTACCTTATTCTGAAGCGTTTTGAGGTCAAGATTTTCATCCAAAAGAGGAAAGCTACAAAATAATTAATTCTGGAAAATGATATCGCCTTCCGTGGTTGCGCTCAACCCCGTACGTTTATCTCAGTTGCATGCTTTGGAAAAAAAATTATCCTGAAAAATTACGACTGGTACTATAGAATCTGTGACTATGAGTAATGAATTACTAATGAAGAAAAAAATCAATGAAAGTTTGAAGGGAGAATTATTAATCCCGGTAACACCTTAAGCCGCGGCTCGATTAAGCGTGCAGCGGCTATTTTTAATTTAAATTAAGCGTGCAACGGCTTTTGTTACTTGGAATTTACCTTGGTTAAAGTTGAAATGGTAACCACGGCTAACATTCATCTTGGAAATATATTGCTACCCTGTTCGTCTCATTCTCTGAGAACAACTGTTACATGTTACACATTATGAAAAGGAAAAGAACAAAAACCTATTCTTAGGGCCGATTCGCACTAGCGGACAAATTTTGTAACAATTTGTAGATTTCTTCATTAATGTGTCACTTGTTACAGAAAACAAGTGCGAATACGTTTTTTGAGACCTAGAACTTGTCCAACAATTCAGGAAAACAAAGAAGCAGTTGTCTTATGATTGGTCCGCGTTGCACGCGCGATACATTTTGTCAAACAATCGCAAAAACAAGTGCGAACGACTTGTTGGACAAGTGCAAATTTTGTCAAAACGGACAAATCTTCAAAGGGGCCGTTGTCCTGCCTCAAGGCAGGACAATTCATGACGAGTCGCATTCCAATGCCCCTAGTAATGCCAGATAACAATACGTTGTTGATTGGCTATTGTGTTTGGTCTGGATTGTACTAAAAAACAACGCGAAATTTTTCCGCGATAGGCGGCAAAGCATGTTTGTATGTGAAGCTTGAAAAAGCCGAGATGGTGCCGCGGCGATTTTTGTTGTTACTCGCCTCAATAATAATGATCTTTGAGCTCAATAGTCAAATCTTCGGTTTGCTTACGCTGATTTCTGTCCATGTTTTCCACAATGGCTACAAGCTTATCGCTTTGCTGATCTAATTTCTCTACAAACTGTCGGAATACTTCTTGCTCCTCAGCCACTCGCTCTCTCTCATCATCATCTTGGCGTCTCCTTTTTCTTTTACCTCCGCTCTTCTTTCTCTCTGTGCGCGCCTTCGCTTTGGCGTTAATTCCGAGAGCTTTAAATGCATTGTCAACCTCTTCGTCACGTACATCGGGGCTGTCAATCGAGCTCTTTCCTGCCTGGCTTTCTTCCTCGTCTTCTGTCGAAGAGAGTTTTTCAAGAGCTTTATCCCTTGAAGTTTTCTTTCTTTTCTCAGAACTTGTAGCTTTCCCTTGGGCGGTTTCACGAACGTACTGCATTGTGACAATGTCTCGACAGCCAAGAACAGAGTCAAAAGATTCATAATATGGCGAGGTTTTGCGATCTCCTCCAGTTTGGCGCGAGTTCCACTCTTTAGCTTCTTTGTATTTGTCCTTTAAGTGCTTAAGCTTGCGCATGACTTGCGGGACAGTACGTGAGATGTTAAATTTTTCATTCAGAGCTTTCGTTATAGCCTGCCATTCTTTTCTCGCTTGTTGGCTTTCTAATTTCTCTAGACCGCTCGCCCAAAGGTTTACTATAAGAACTTTTCCTCGTCCTTTGCCCATTTATCATAGTCCCGCTTCGTGGACGATTGTGTGGCGTTAACATCTGTCGAAACGCCATTTGCTTCATAACTCGCCGAGGTGACGTCGTGGAAGGATGGTAATACCGGGGTTGGAACAAGAGAATGCGGAGGGAACCAGTTTGTGCCGATAAATGGACGGGAAAAATAAGTTTTCCTGTGACATTTTTCCCGCACGAGCAGAAAAACATCAGTACACGCGCACTTCAAATGCAAATCGTTTTAAAATTTTTCACCACGTAGACCTGCCTGCATATTTGATGTTTGCTCTAGATGACCGTGCCGAGAAATGTACAAGGATGCCAGAAGCACGTGCAGAGCTATTGTACTAATAATTACACCTTTTGTTTTCTTCAAAATGTCTCTGACTTGTCGCGACAATTTTGTTTTTGTCAAAAATGTCATGACATTTCAAACTTGTCCGCTAGTGCGAATCGGCCCTTATAGGTGGTTTTCATGTTACGTCATCGCCGCCATGCTGGTGGACATAAACAATAGTTCTCTCATTAGCTCCTTTTGTTCGTCCACCAGCATTTGTTCGTTTCACTATTGTATAGCGTATAGCGTAATAGAGATGTTTCGCAAAACTCCAACACCATATGCTAATGAGTCACAATAGTAGAAAGAGCCACAGAATATGTAAATAATCTTTTCGACGCACGGGTAAGCTTTTTGTTTTCTTTGTTTGTTAATCCCTATGCAGCCTCGCGACATTTATGGGGCAGTGCGGCGCGATTTCTTTTAACAGCCAGTCAATTCGTCGAAGAAATTAAAATAAAAACTGGGCTGCCCTGGGCTTCAAAAGATACTTTAAGCAGACGGAAACTGCACTTCATTTTTGCAAACGCTTTAAGATGCCGACATTTTCCCAATTTTCCCGTGAAATGTTTGGAAAACTCCAACAACATTTTAAGACTTAAATCGTCCATTCTCTACTATCACTGACTTGCCTGAAAGAAGGGTAAATTGCAAACCAATAATGAAACCCTAGGGACGTGGTGTAAAATATCTTTGTGCTGAAAAGAGCTATAAAAGACAGCGCTTAAAATTCGATGATCTTACTCAGTTCGCAGAAATGACCTCATTTTGGAGGCCATTTGATGAGGACGACGAACAGCCTGAAACACAAAGTAGGCATTGGTCAATTACGACACTAAAACATTATCTCAGGAATTTTTTTTACCAATTTTGTCTTTCTAATTTTATTTTATTTTTTTTGTGCAGAAATATCAATAGAGCCTAAGGCTAAGAAAACCGAAATGCGTCGCTACCAGATAACCGAAGTTGAGCAAAAGATAGTCCTAGAAGCCTACAGCGAAAACTCGGGCTGGGATGAAATTTTAACGGCAATAAAAGAACGCTTAAGTCAACCCTTGGCTGGAAATTTTCTGAAGAACGAAAGCATCAGGGAATACTATCGTTCTACCCCAAGAGAATCATCGATAAAAAGGATTAGACGAATTGTTTCCCAAAACCTCCAAAAAGCTAAACAGCTGACTGCCACGACAAGTACAAGCGAGACGGCGATGTCACAGACTATTGTGGATAACAGGATGCGATACGCAAAGAAGTGCTCACCAGAAGAGCGAAAATCCGCGAAATTTAGCCAGGCAGCATGTCTCGACGAAGAGATAGTTCAGACACCGATGCCGATGCTGATCTCCCAGGGGAAGACAACCCCTCACCGCCTGGGCCTAAGAAAAAGCGCTCCAGGAAGCGACAGCGGACATCGGAGGAGGCGCACACGAAGATGTGTGGCAAGGCTGTGAAAATGATGAGTAAACTGAGTAGAACGCATCCTAGATAAATTCGATAGCGACAGTAGCGACAGTTGATAGTATTTGTAAACGAAAACGCTGAAAATAAAATGCTTGTTGTCACACAATTCGTGTTTTATTTGATGGTTCTATTCGTGCGTCCCGCAAATATTAAGGAAAAGTTACCCATGGGAAAACAAACTGCGTATTTTACATATTTAGTGAACTTTTGCACCAAAGTGGCTCTAGTTGGAGTTATGTGAAAGATCTCTATTACGCCATTCAGTTGTCTGACAGTCTCGTTTCACACAATGCATATATTACGTCACGCTGAGATGTTTTGGTCGTTTTAAATCTGTCTTCAATTCTTTGAATTCAAACTCAGTATGGGAGTAGCTGCACAATACCCTGCCACTTGTTGTTCCTTCTAATTATTGTAAATGTGCTAGTATTACAACCCTTGGAACTTATGATTGATATTTGCTATTGACTATTTTTTCTTCCAGGTCACTGGCTGATAATCAGATCCACCGCCTGCAAAACGGTTTATTTGAAAACATTTCTGGGACAATAGTCATGTAAGCTGAACAATGATAATCAATTACACTCGGGCCGAAAGTCCCACTTCTCTTAAGTCTGACTAAATTCGGCGAAAAGTACATAAGGCATTCGACCTTTGTCTCAATTTAGTTAGACTGACATTTTTTTATTAGTATACTGTTATGAGGCGCGTCACGTGTCACGTTCTGGTCCAATAAAATGTCGTTTGACTCTTGGGATAAAAAAAATATCTAATCGATCTTGGTGTTAGCCTTTTCCAGGCGTTCAAATAGTGGGGAAAGCGCGAACATACAAATTCGGCTAACGCATTGTTGTACCCAATTCAAATCATTTGGAATTAGAACTTTTTGTTCGTCATATTTCCATATCAATATATGGAAATACTGTGAACAAAGGATGTTATTCCCAGAAGGTTTGAATTGGGCACAACAATGCGTTAGCCGAATTTGTCTATAGCTGGGGTAGGCGCGAAGAAAGGCGAGCAAAATAAATGCGGGGAGACTGAGGCATTTTTTTCGCTCACTTTTCTTCGCTCCTTCCCCAACTTTTCGCGCTTTCCCCACTATCTGAACGCGTGGAACATGCAGGCCATCTTGGTATTCATTAATCAGATGACCTTCTTTAGAGTACTGCTTTCAACTGCCAGACATAGACATTACTATTAAAATGGCGGCCGATTTATTATTATTATTATTATTATTATTATTATATATTTATGTTAATAAGCCTCCCTACGATCTCATTTTACAGCTAGTCGGAAAATCTTTTGAATTTTGCACTTGCTATCAGGGCCAAGGCGAGCTAATTAAGATAGGTGGATTTCTGTTGACATAATGTTTAGCAACAAACCTTTTCAATCCCAAACACTGGAGTCTTGATGTAAATAAACATTTGTTTGAACCCTCCAATCAAGAAATAACAAAAATTGAAATCCTCCTATAACAATAAAAAATTGCCTATAATATCATGGCCGCACATAAAAAATAGCAATCTGTGGATCGACTTTGCCAGTCAAATTTACCAGATTTCTTGTGTTTATCTCTGGCCCAATTCAACCGATCGCCTAGTTTTGGGTATCCTTGCGCAATTTATTTCTCTTGTATTTGATAACATCTTTTCTTTTTATGCTGACGTCACAAAAGGTGAAAGACCATGTATATTAATATCATGCATGTCACTATATCATGCATGATATAGTGGTATAGTGGACTGTTATAAATATATGTTATTGCCTTGCAGCGATTTATCCTTCAACAAACTACAATCTATACCAGAGAACATATTTCTTGGACACCAACAGTTATTGCTGTCGTGAGTAACAAATAATGATCTGGAAATTTAAGGTGGCTCGAAATGTTTTTTTTTGTTACATCGTCCGCCATTTTGAACATAAATAGATGTAACACACTGCACTATTAAGTATAACGTTAAGAAATTAATTCCTCGTACACTTTCAGTGCGTGAAAACGATACAAGTACGTGTTGGAAACAAAAAGGGCTTCCAATGCGCTTCGCACTCGCGCGGAAATGACACGCATGCGCAAATGCTGATCTTGTCGTGTCGGAATTTTTAATTTTTGCAACTTCAATCGCTTATATTGCGGCTTCCGGTCGGTAGACTTTTCTTATTTTTCCGTGATAACTTTGATCAATTTGATGCGTATATACAGCGTTTTTAAAAAATTCCGTAGGCAGACAAAATATTGAGACCGTTATTCTGCCCTACAGAATTTCCTCAAACTCAAATATTTTGAAGATCATTCGTAATATTATTTACGCCGTATGAGAAAATTTTACCGACCAGTATTTTAAAATAGGGCAAAATATGTAAATTGTGGGGGTTCAGTTAAATACGTTATACGGTTGCCATGGTAACAGGTTTTACGGGATAAAAATGTACTTTAATAAATCTATGATGCGAGCTTTATTTCTTTGGTAGTTTTCTCTTGGTACGATGATCCAAGCTATATTTAAGAAAAGCGCTTGTAAGCTTGTCTGGAGAAAATAGAAAAATTATTTAGAGCCACCTTGAATCCACTTCACTGACAATTTTCGCCGTCATTTCTACATTGAAAGTTAATATACTAGCAACGAAATTAGCACTGCCTATCAATTTGTAGTGAAAACTGATATAACACTCAATTTAGCGTGTCAATCAAAGTAAGCTGCTTGGAGTCCATTTAAATGAACATTTACATTGGGATGAACATGTGAAACAGCTCTCAAAGTCCTGCTACAGTGTACTAAGTATTTTACGGAAAATCAAGAATTTTACTGACTTTAAACTCAGAAAACATCTGGTTGAATCGTTAGTTTTATCTAAAATAGATTATTGTGACACTGTTTTCTATCCACTCCCTGATTTTCTGTTGAAGAGACTTCAGCGCTTACAATTTGCTGCTGGCAGTTACGTCACTGGACGCTATATTAGAGACATAAATGACATTTTAAAATTAAATTGGTTTCCTATGAAGGAAAGAAGAGATTTACACATACTTAAACTTGTTTTCAAGGCCTTGCATTTTGAATCATGGCCATCTTATCTTAAAATTAACGAGGTTTTTCAGACACGTCTGCTACCTTCTAATATTGCAAAACAATTAGAAATTCCACTGGAAAAAGGGAGCTTTCAAGATAGTGCTGCTAAACTTTTTAATAGCCTTCCTGTTTATATCAGAAATAGTGAGGATTTTAATTATTTTTGTAAAGAGGTAAACTCGTATCAGTAATTAATTAGTTGTACATATTAAATTAGTTGTACATAATTTAAATTTTTTTTTTATACTAGATTTTATCTTGTTTTTATACTAAATTGTACTGTTTTTTATGTATTATTTAATATTTTAAATATTATTGTAGTTTATACCAGATGAAGAGCCACCTTTGTGGAAACGCTGGTATTAAACCATTATTATTATTATTATTATTATTAAGAGATAAACAGGATAACGGGTCGCTTTTCATTGCGATTTTGACCTGCAAACTGGCTCTACCCGACTCCAGCATGTTTTTAATGGAGTGACATTTTTTTTTGTAACAGACAATCAAAATTACTTCCGCTGCACAAAACTAGCGGGTAGCGGTAATACTAGATTGTACCTGCAGTATTCTGGAAAAATTCTTTTAGCAGATGCGATTAAATTATTCTCCAGATTTTCTTTGACAAAAGAAGCTTAACGAAGTTGCAATATTATTTTTTAAGAACTGAAATATTTTTCAAATGTAAATTTGTTAAATTTTCCCCTTTTCCAGATTTGAAAAGATGAAACAATCTTTCTCTATAAAATTGCTGTTCTAATCAGTGGAATTTAATTATATATTCAGTTAAACTTTTAAGCAGATCTAAATTTAAAAATAAGATGAAAACAATGCTTCTTAAAATTTTACATCAGTGAGGATGAATTTATTACGTCTTCCATCTTATACAACTTTTTCATAATTTATCGTAAGATTTATTTAGTTCATCATTGGCTTCTGTATAACTATTCTCATCTGCTGCATTTGTTGTCAATTTTTTCTATTTTTATCTTAGTTATTCTTATTAATTTTACCCCCTCCTTGAATAGCTCATGTATGCAACCTGCGGAGGGCAAGTATGTTTATTATTTTTGTTTATCTAATTAAT